>CABHPP010138134.1:19261-52743 GCA_902168425.1 Peromyscus attwateri
CCACCCCCCATTCCCATCTCCTCCAGGAAAGGACTCCCCTGGGGATTCAGCTCAGCCTGGTAGATTCAGTCGAGGCAGGTCCAGTCCCCTCCTCCCTTCACCCAGGCTGAGCAAAGTATCCCTGCATAGGCCCCAGGCTCCAAAAAGCCAGCTTATGCACTAAGGACAGGTCCCAGTCCCACTGCCTGGGAGCCTCCCAAATAGTTCAAGCTAATCGACTATTTCACTTATCCAGAGGGCCTGATCCAGTTGTATAATCCCTCCTCTTTCTCACCGATTGGACTCCTAGAGCTCTACCTGGGGCCTGGCTGTGGATCTCTGCATCTGCTTCCATCAGTCACTGGATGAGAGTTCTACCACGACAGTTAGGGTGTTTGGCCATCCGATCACCAGAGTAGTCAATTCGGCTTTCTCTCAACCATTGCCAGTAGTCTATTGTGGAAGTATCTTTGTGGATTTCTGGGGACCTCTCTAGCACTTTGCTTCTTCCTATTCCCGTGGGGTCTTCATTTATCATGGTCTCTCTTTTCTTGTTCTCCCCTTGTTGCTTGAGAGCTTCTCTCCAGCTCCCAAGTCCCACCAGTCCCTGGTTCCCTGATCGAACCCAATCATAAAATAAACATACAGACTCTTACATTATTTAAACTGCTTGGCCATTAGCTCAGGCCTATCATTGTCTAGCTCTTACTCTTATATTTAACCCATTTCTATTAATCTCTACTTTGCCACGTGGCTCGTGGCTTACCAGTACTTTACATCTTTCTTTTCCTCGCAGCGGCTCCAGGCAGTCCCTGTATCCTTCCTTCCTTCTCAATTTTCCTCTCTGTTAGTCCCGCCTATACTTCCTGTCTGGCTATTGGCCAATCAGTGTTTATTGACATATAGCAATATCCACAGCACTTCCCCTTTTTTTTCTTTTTGAAAAAGGAAGGTTTTAACTTTAACATAGTAAAATTACATATAACAAAACAATTATCGAGCAAGAATTACAGTTACAATATTAAAGAAGATATCCTATTTATCTTATATTTATGAGTTTAAGGTTTTATATCTAACTTATCTTTTATCATAACTGAGGAAATTACAACTATCTAGTCTTCAACCACATCAAAGACCTCAGAAGGATATAATACTACCTGAGAAATGGAGAAGATGCAAGCAACTTTCGGGAGTCTTGCTGGAGCCGCTGCACATCCTGATCTCAGGTCTTCAGGCCCTTCCTTGGCCCCGCCTTGTAGGCGTGATAGTTACGGAAGCCTTAATGGGGATTGGAACTTCCAGACCAAAGCTGGAATGGCTACCCACTACACTCTCTCTCTGTTCTTGATCCAGCTGGGATCTCCCACTCCCCTAAGCTCTCTTTCCCCCGACCCTTGCCCTTCATTACCCCCACTCATGTCCAGTTTGCTCATGTAGATCTCATCCTTTTCTCTGTCGTTGGGTGATCTCTGTGTCTTTCTTAGGGTCCTCTTTACTAGGTAGCCTCCCTGGAGTTGTGAGTTGTAGTCTGGTTATCCTTTGCTTTACATCTTGTATCCACTTATGAGTGAGTACATACCATGTTTGTCTTTCTGAGTTTGGGTTACCTCACTCAGGATGATTTTTTCTAGATCCATCCATTTGCCTGCAAACCTCATGATGTCATTGTTTTTCTCTGCTGAATAGTACTCCATTGTGTATATGTACCACATTTTATTTATCTATTCTTCAAGGCACTGCTCTTTTAAGAGACCCTGTTGTATAGCTGAGTACTTGAGCAGCAGGCACTAGGTACAAACTCCTGCTTCAGGCAGACACAACAAATTCCCAGAGCTGGGGTGGGTAAATGTGGCTCCAGGTCAGTGCCCACCAACATGAGATAGGCTGTCATGGAACCAAGGGGAGCAGAGCCAGCCACCAGCATGCCATCCTGCAGTAGCCTATGGGTTTAAAATTTGCTCACATGCTCAGAGGATGCTGCAGACTTGAAAAAAAAAATGTCAGGTCCAGGTGGACAAAACCTCTGAATAGGTTACAGTGTGTTTAAAAATGTTCTTAGATGCTAAATAAAGAAAAAGAAAATGGGTGTAGATAGTCATAGAAAAAATAGTTTAAAAATAATAAAGTCTTTAAAGAAAAGTAATATAAAAATTAAGCCATGTATAGATGGGAAATACACAGGGCATCTGGAAACTATATGGTGTTTTGTTGACTTTGAATTTTTTGAATGCTGATGAGCCAATGGCAGCTGCTGAGAAACATTGCATTATGAAAGGCACTGCTGAATTAAACCAGCCTATATACTTTAGAGATGTCTTGGCTTCAAAATGGAAACTGGGAAATGTGTTGCACTGGGGGAGAGGTTATGCCTTTGTTTTCACAGGAAACAAAAAGCTACAGATTCCTTCAAAGTTAAAATAGATCAGATTTGACAGGGGAGACCTCTTGAGGATCTTGACTACAAACTTGAGGGAAGGAAACAGGAAAGACTACAAGACAGGTGACGTACATGCTGATCCCTCTGCATGGGAACAGCTCTGAGACTGGTTGAGACAATATAAATCTTGTTGGCTACAGAGTCCTCATGCCTTATTATTACCTTATTATCCTCATGCCATCCTTTTATATGGCATGGATAGAGGTTTGGTTATACAGTCCAAGTGGACTTATAAAGTTGACACATGCCTTTTATCTGCTCAAATATAAAACAGAAAATCATCTTTAGCTAACTTGTACACTCTGTACATTCCATACTTATGTTAATACAGATATATATGTTACCTTTAAAAGTTTCATGTGTTTTCAGAACAAAAGGACCAGAAACCAATGAAGACAAAGAGTCCAGGTAATCCAGCCTCTCAGAGTGCCTCTATTGCAGTTTCCTCAAAATTCTGCATTTAGAACAACTTCAAAGCTACTAGCTGAGATGGTCCAGCTTCATAGACTACTCCAGCTAAGACTTCAGATAAGCTCTACAATTTCCCATCACACAGAAATTAAACAAGAAATAATACAGCTAGCTCTCCCAAGACCTGATCATTATCCCAATTCTCTCAGGGTCCCCTAAACATGTCATTGCCCCCAGATAACAGGAATCAGTCTAGTGAACATGATGCCCACATTCTCAAGAGGTGGGGTGGGTGGTTTTGGTCATTCAGTGGGTTATGGATGTTTGTCATCATGGGGGGGGGGGTTGGTTGCAAGTTGTGATTGGTCATAGTCAAGGTAAGATAGATAATAATCTCTCCAAATTTGCCAAATACAGATGGACAGGACATTGTGAATGTAATTCTTACTTGATAATTGCTCTTATTGTATATAATTTTACTGTATTAGAGTTAAAACCTTTCCTTTTTATTTAGACAAAAATGAGGAAATGTTGTAGAATATTCCTTTACACTGTGTGAAGATGTGTCACTGTGACTGGTTTAATAAAGAGTTGAATGGCCAATAGCTAGGCAGGAAGAAGTTAGGCAGGACTTGTGGGGACAGAGAGGACTCTGGGAAAAAGAACAGTAGAGTCACCAGACAGACATGGAGAGGAAATAGGAGGTGCAAGATGGAAGAGAGATAATGTCATATATCAGAACATAGATTAATATAAACAGGCTAATTTAAGTTATAAGAGCTACTTAGAAACAAGCCTAAGATATAGGCCAAGCTTTCATAATAGATAAGAAGTCTCTGTGTCATTATTTGGGATCTGGCTAGAGGGACAGAAAAAGAACTTCAGATGTCAGTTCTCCCCTCCCACTGTGTTTGAGACAGGATCTATCTGCACTGAGTATACAGACTAGCTGACTGAAGAGTCTGTAAAGATTCTCCTGTCTCTGCCTCCCATTTCCCAGTAGGAGTGTGCTAGGTTTGCAGATACCTGACCTACTGCATCCAGCTTGTATGCAGGTTCTGGGGATCCCAACTCATCAGGTTTATGTGATACTGAGATGAGGCTATGCCCTACTCTAAGTTACTCCATGTGATATAAAACAGTGGTTTATCAATCTGTGTGTTGCCCTAAGAGACTCCATTGTTAAGCAGAATTTTACTCTATTTTGAGAAAGGATGACTGCAACCCCTGTTAGACTCATAAACCATACATCTGCCAGGTACCACCCACCCAACACTGACTGATAAATGACTGGAAGTAAAGGGGGAGCCACCCTATGCATTTATTGGAGTGAATTCAGAGTGTGGAGGCACATGAGTGTATTAAAATCCTATCAGGGAAACCAGACCTAAGAACTTATTAAACACATCAGACTAAACCAGAAAGTTATACCAGAGTATAACTCCCTTGAATGAATGCCATAAAATGGTGGACACCTAACATTTTGATTGTATGTTGTCACACCAACCTATCACCTGATGACTAGTATGTACATGGGGGATTGTGGTGGTATTGTGTTCCCCAAAATATGTGCACCCTAATAAATTTATCTGGGGTCAGAGAACAGACAGCCACTAGATACAGAGGCTAGAAAATGGTGGCACTCACACCTTTAATCCTAGCATTCCAGAGACAGAAATCCCTCTGGATCTCTGTGAGTTCAAGGCCACATTGGAAATGGCCAAGCATGGTGACACACGCCTTTAATCCCAGAAAGTGAGCCTTTAATCCCAGGGAGTGACGGTAGAAAGGAAAGATATATAAGGCATGAAGACCAGAAACTAGAAGCATTTGGCCTGGTTAAGTATTTGGCTGGTTAAGCATTCAGGCTTTCGAGCACAGTTCAGCTGAGAGCCATTGGGATGAGGACACAGAAGCTTCCAGTCTGAGGAAACAAGACCAGCTGAGAAGTTGGCCAGGTGAGGTTGGCTGTGGCTTGTTCTATCTCTGACCATCCAGCATTTCACCCCAATAACTGGCCCCGGTTTGATTTTATTAATAAGACTCTTTAAGATTCCTGCTACAGGGGATCAACAAGCAGAGAACTCCCCCAACTGTTCCTGGAGCTTCAGCTCCACTAGGATCCCCTCTGCTGACTCAGCCCACTCAACTGCCTGCCCAGCCACCCATGAGAACATGGACCTGAAACAGCCCATGCTGGTGTTTGTCAACTTGCTACAAATTAGTCTTTTAGGTAGAAGGAAACTTCATTGAGAATATGCCACCAACAGACGGCCTGCAGGCAGGTCTATGGGGTGTTCTCTTGATTAGTGATTGATGAAGGAGGGCCCAGCCCACTGTGCGGGGGAAGCCATACTGGAGCAGGTGGTCTTAAGTGGTAAAAGAAATCAGGCTGAGAAAGCCATGGGGAGAACGACAGTGAGCAGTGTTCCTCCTCTGTGCCCCCTAATACAGTCCCTGCCTCCAGGTTCCTGCCCTGACTTCTTTTCACGATGAACTGCAAGCTATAAGATGAAGTAAATCCTTCCATCTCCACGTTGCTCTTGGTCATAGTCTTTGCCACAGCAATGGAAACCAAATTACAAATTAGAATACTGTGGTTTCCTGCTCTTGGACCCGGGTTCAGGCTTTTACCACACAGCTGAACTCTATAGCCTTGCCCTCAAACCTGGACTTCAGCCACCTCCCAGCACGGATCTGGCTTGCATCTTATCGATATAGACTCTCCCAGCCTACTTCTGAAACTTTTTGTACTCTCCTGCAGCTTTTTAAATTGTGTTCTTTCTGTAAACTACATCTATGCATATATACTTACTGTGTGTGATGTGTGATATCAGAGTTAATTAAGACAGAATAAAAGAACTTACATTTGTCTTTTCAAGTTCCTGTCATTGAAACCTCTGGGCCTTGAGAATGTATTGCTCTTCAATAGACTGTGATATTGTAGAAAGACATAAACATGTTCCTCTGTGTCTCTGGCTACATGCTCACAACATGCAACAAGTGCTTTTACCCACACAATCATCTCCCCAGCCTTTAGGTTAAATGTTAAAAGAATTAGCTGCTGGGGATGGTGGCACATGCTTCAACTCCAGCACTTAGGAGGCTGACCTGGGAGGAGTGAGAATTTGAGACTGGCCTGGGCTATTCAGCAAGTTCAAGACCAGCGAGGGGATCCACATCATGAGACCTTGGTGCTTACACACGTGCGCACATGCACACACACACACATAGTTAGATAGATAGGTAGATAGATAGATAGATAGATAGATAGATAGATAGATAGATGGATGGATGGATGGATGGATGGATGGATGGATGGATGGATGGATGGATGGATGGATGGATGAATGGATGGATGGGATGGGTGGATGGGTGGATGGGTGGATGGGTGGGTGGGTGGGTGATAGATGGATAGATGGATAGGTAGGTAGGTAGGTAGGTAGGTAGATAAAGTACTTTCATTGAGTTCTGATGGGAGCCCTTTCCCAGAGGGCAGGGAGTGAGAATGGAATGAAGGAAAGAAAGGGTCTGGGAAACTGACAGTGGCCCCAGTCAAACCTTTAAGTTTACTGCCCGTCAGAACAGCATCCTGGAATGATTATCACCCCCGACTTCAGATTTTGACACTTCATCCATGTGTCCAGTACTCCCACACTCCATTATCCAAGAGGCCAGGGTGATTAAAGGGGAAAAGCAGTCTCCCCAAGATCCACAGAAATAGGCCTGCCTCCACACTGAAACTGTTCCCCATGGTCCTATTGTTCTAGTCTCTGCCTTTTCTAATGTTGGAAAATCTAATTCCAAACAAATGTGAGCAAAAGACTAATAAGTTATGCAGCTGCAGGGTTTTAGGACTAAGCCCCTTAAGCTTTTTTTGGAGTAATATTTGATCTCTTGACATAAATCTATTGCTATTGTGGGTTATATACATATGCAAAGCTCCCACAAAATAAGCCAAAACTAAACTGATTACATTCCCGGTAGACCAGATGTGACTCAGTTTTGGATTCCGAGGCTTTGATGCAGTGCATCCAATGCAGTGTGGAGTATTGAACAATAAAGATAAGGAGGGAGAAACGGGGGCTGGGTGATGGCTTCATGGGTAAAAGAGCTTGTTGCACAGGCATGAAGACCTGATCTCCAATACCAGTGTGAGAAGCTAAGTGGGGTCATGCAAATCCATAACTGCCAGTGCTGTGGGAGGCAGATATAGAAAGATCATTCAGGCTTGCTGGCTGCCAGTCTAGTTCCAAGTTCAATGAGAGACGCTGTCTCAAGTGAATAATGCAGAGGACCAAGACATTCAAGCGTACATACATACACACACATACACACACACACTCATGCACACACAGGAAAACAGGAGTAGAGAGAAGTCAGTTGGTAGAGTATTTATGAACTCAGGAAAACCTGAATTTGATCCCCTAGAACCCACATTTAAAAAGCTAGGCATGGTGGCCCACCCCTCTAATCCCAGAACAGCAGAGGCAGAGATGGCAGGAACCCCTGGGACTGGATGGCCAGCTGGCCTGGCCTGCTGGGCGAGTTCCAGTCAATAAAAGACTCTTGGTGCCTGCAGTTGCTTAAATGAGAATGATTCCCCACAGGCTCATGAGCTTGAATACTTGGTTCTCAGCTGGTGGAAATGTTTAAAAAGGATTAAGAGGTGTGGCTTTGTTGGAGGGAGTGTATCACTAGGGGTGAGCTTTGAGGACTCAAAAGACTGGCACCATTTCCAGTTCTCTCGGCCTCCTGCTTTGGCATCAAGAAAACTATCAGCTGTTCTTCCCGCCATGCCTTTGCCTCACCCTCATGGACTCCAACCGTTGGGAAACTTCAGCTGAATTAAACGCTTTCTTTTGTAAGTTGCCTCGGTCATGGTGTTTTGTCACAGCAATAGAAACCTAATACTGGGCCTGAGGAACAAAACCAGAAGTCTTCTGACCTTCACAGAGCAGCATAAATGCATCAGTACACACATGTATCTGCACACACAGACAGGGAGGAGGAGAAGAGGACGAAGCAGGTTCTCAGTACAGTGATGTAACGAAACACAGGACAAAGTCTCAGAAAGCGGGCCAGACGGGCAAGGAGACCTGAGGCTGCTGTCAGTGGGGTAGATCTAAGGCAGGAAGCTCTTGATGTGAAAGAACAAATGAATAACTTCCTTTGTCTGGACAGCCTTGACCATCACAGGAGCAGCTTCTCTTTGAGAATAAGAGAAAGGTTCTGGGGCCCAGGGGTCCCGGGGCTGAAGATGATGACATTTATAGAACAAGGCAGCTACCCTAGACTAAGCCACCAGCAAAGACAAGTGACAGATAGAAAGGACGGAGCCACCAGATACAACCAGGGTGATTCTTTAGACCACAAAATAGGGTCACTACTTGATTTGATATCCACTTCAGACCTGTCTCTGTAAGTCGGTCACTTAACTTCAAATCTATTTTGGGTAGAAAGTGATGGGCCAGCGCCTGGTCTGACTTACTCTCCATCTCTTCAGTGTCATTATGACACTGCTATTGTTTGGGGAAATTGACGACCCCTAAAATTTCTCCCTAACTGGCATGTGACTCAGATTGGAAGATTTCTTTATATTTCCACACTCGCAGTAATCTTAGCCTTTCCTACAGCCGCTTGATCTACCCTGCAAGTTTTAAGAAGAGTATCACTTTAAAAATCATGGAATGGGGGCTGGAGAGGCAGCTCAGTAGGGAAGAGCCCTTGCTGCTCTTGGGTTTGATCCCCTGGACCCACATGGCAGCTCACAACCATCCATAACTCCAGTTCCTGGGGATCAAATCCCTCTTCTCACTTCCCCAGGCATGTACATGGTGTACATACATACATACATATATCTATATATATATATATATATATGCAGGCAAAAAAAATCCACACACATAAAATAAATCTAAAAGAAAATTTTAAGCATGGAATGCCAGCTCTGAGAGTTCTCTTACTTCATTTCCCTTTCTTCCAAGACAATTCCTTACAGCAGTGTTTCTCAACTTCCCTTTAATACAGTTCCTCATGTTGTGGTGACCCCCCCAAACCATAAAATTATTTCATTACTTCTCCATAACTGTAATTTTTCTACCATTATGAATCACAATGTAAATATCTGATATACAGGGTATCTGATATGCGACCCCCACAGGGGTCGTGACCCACAGGTTGACAACCACTGCCTTAGAGCCATAATGGCTTACTGGCATTAAACACTCTGAGCACTATGCCAAGAGATTTACATCAAATGATGCAATATGGGTGTGACTTTCATCTCCCTTTTGCAGAAGGGGAACCTGAGACACGTTTACCTTCCTCCCATCATGCTCCTACTTTGTGAAGAACTCCTTATCAAACACTAAACCTCAGGCATCCAAAGCCTATGAGCAGCATTCTCTCTCAGCTGGGAGGGAGATGGGAGGATACATAATTTGGAAGAGGATTCTTGACACCTTTGATCATGACGTTCCTAGAAGACATGGCTACCCTCCTGTATTGCCAAGGCACAGGCTCTAGCCAGCTCTTACCCTGTTGTCCTCCTGGATCTCCCAGTCACTCGAGAAGGTCATCAGCTGCTGCCCTTGGGAACAGTTAGCAAACTGGAAGAGGCTGGAAAACATCCTTCTGTTTTCTTGTGTGTCTGGAAAGATGGCATCTTGGAAATTGACTCCATGGGGCAAGAGATTGTAATTTTCATCCATCCTAAGGGGGAGGGGTCAAAGCAGAGATGTAGGTGAGGTTATTGGAGGTGGGCCAGCTTCAGTCTAACTTACAAAGGATGGAGATGGTCTTGCTAACTTCATCATGAAGTCTGCAGTGGTCTCAGGAAGAGACCCCTACAGTCGGCACTTCTATTGTTTTCCAGTTTACACTACTTGAGGCTAACCTTAAGGTTTTCTTAAGAACGGAGTCTAGACAAGGGGGAAGGAAGATGTGTGCACACACGCCTGTCTGTCTATTTACTTCCTAGTGAGAAGGCAGCCAGTTGTAATGTGACCTGGATTCAGGTCTCACTACAACATTTAAGTCTCAAAGTTTCTTCTCTAAGCACCGTCATTTTTCCAGTCTGCTACAAGAGGGTTACAGTAGAACCAACTTTCTTGGTATTAATTATCATGGGGACTGCATTAGAAAAATATAATGGGTAAGGGTACTTCCTGACCAAGTGTGAGGACCCAAATTTGAATTCCTAGCACTCACATTAAAAAGCCAGCTGTGCATGCCAGTAACACCAGCAATGGAGGGCAGAGACAGATCCTGAAAGCCTGCTGGCCCAGCCTAGCCCAAATAGTGAGCTTCCAGGTCAATGAGAGACCCTGTCTCAAGGCAATAAAGTGGAGGGCAATAGAGGAAGACACCAACATCTTCCTCTGACCTCTGCATGTGCACACACTCCTATGCATGCACCACGTACACGTATACACCCATCCAACACACACAAATATAACAAAGCACTTGGCACAGAGTGAATGCAAGTATACACATATTAGTGAACATTTTTTACATGCTCTGGTGTAAAGAGCTTATTAGAAATAGAAGTCAGAAAAAAAGAGGTGAGAATTTTAACCCAAGTGTTCCAGTTTTAATTTGGAATGTTCCCCCTCCTCTCAGCTTCATGGCCTCAACCTTGGTACCCAACTAGGGTGGGAAGCTGTCAAAGTTTCAGAAGGTCGGACCTAGCTAGAGGAAATAAATCACTGGGAGTATGCCTTTGGGTCTATATCCTGCCATGGCCCCTTTCTGTATTCCTTCTCTGCTTCCTGTTTGCCATGAGGTGAACAGTGTCTGCCCAATGCACCACCATAATCATCTGCCCGAGTGTACAGAGCCACACAGCCATGGAATGAGTCCTCTGAAATGAGCTGAAATAAACCCTCCCCTCCTTTCCATGTATCAGTCACAGTGAGTGAGCAAGAGATGGGGAAGAGGCCAGAAGAACAGAGGAGGAATGCGTTGTATGCTTTTATTAACCTACTTCAAGGCAAAGCAGCCCTATGAAAAGACAACCTGTCACAGTATCGTGTGGCTGTTTGTCTTAACTTTCCGTAATTATGTCATTGCAAAAGATGAAAACATTGGCTGACCACTGCACAGTCACTGGACCATTTCGTGATTAAAAAAAGGAAAAAGCAAAAATCCAACACTGTCTGCCCAGATCTTGAGCTTTTATCCAGTGGAAAATAAAGCACTGTCAAGTTGTTTTATAGCTGGGCTCTCAGTGTTTTCCCTAAATAAAAACATGAAAAGGCTGAGTTAGATTCTCTGTATCTAGAAAGGCACTCTCACAGTCCTGGCTGACTTTATTTAGAAAACCATACTTTCCAGACAATTAAAAAAAAAATCAACCTAATCTGGCTAAGCCACTCAAGCCAACACAAAGCAGAACATGCATTCTAAACTTAGCCTGCCTTCAATATGGAAAGCACATGTAGCCCTGAGCTTCGGGACGCCCCTCTGAGGAACTTACTGTTTTCAATCTCAGAGATTCCAAAACGAATCTGCAGCCCCTGCTCAGAGTCATTCCCAAGAGCCTTGGTGCTGTTTTACAATTGGTAAGACTGGGACTATCGATGCCCGTAAAGCTTTGGATTAAATCACTGACTTTTTAAAACCTGGCTAAGATTCTATGTCCATGTCTCTCCCCGTTGTTCTATATCCATCTTAATTGAATTAGAAGCAACCCACGAACTGGAGGAGTCACCCGCTGTTTTCTACCTGTGGTTTGGGTAGAATTCAGTGGTCAATAAAAATGAGCTGAATTTGGGGACAGATACATTTCCTGCTGATTATAGGCCAAACTCCATGGAAGTTCAC
This sequence comes from Peromyscus attwateri, assembly GCA_902168425.1. Taxonomy (NCBI): domain Eukaryota; kingdom Metazoa; phylum Chordata; class Mammalia; order Rodentia; family Cricetidae; genus Peromyscus; species Peromyscus attwateri. The sequence goes on from CABHPP010138134.1 coordinate 30,915, forward strand.
AAGATTGATATTGTCTACAAGAGACCACCTGTCTGACAAAGCAGTGACCTGGACTTTTTACCTTTCCCCCAAAGCTCTGCTAATTGGAATTACCTGGCAGCTGGTATGAGAGAGTGGGACAAGCAGATAGCTGGGCTGCTTTCTGGCACTGAGGTGGGTAGCGAGAGAGAGAGAGTGAATGCACGTTAAACAGCGAGGCTTTCCCAGGTGCTTCTCGTGTTCCAATCCGTATTTGCTTCTCACTTTTAGCCAGACGGGAATTGGTGGAGGGGAGGGGTGTGAGAGTGGACCTCTGAGAGAAGCAATTGGCTCAAACCTTACGCTTGAGAAGTTCAAAGCCAGAATCCCAACAACTGATTCCCAAGGTCATCTCTCTCAGGGCATCAAATGGGTGGTTGGAAAGCGCTTTGATAGCTGCAATTGGTCGCATGAGCCTGTGTAATCCCAGCACTCAGAGGCTGAAGCAGGAGGATTGCCCGGGTAAAACAGCAAAACCTGGCCTCATAAACAAAATCACCTTAACGTAAAAAGGCCTGTAACACCCTTCTGTGCGCACGACTCCAAAATCATCTCTGTATCTTATTTTCAGCCAAGGGTTGTCGGGATCTTCGTAGAGGACAGAGCAAGAGAGAATGCAAAGAGCCTAAGGCATGTTCTACTTTGGCAAAAAAAAAACGGGCCCCCGGCGCTCCTGACCTGCTGCAGGTAGCCCGCAGAGGGGCCAGGCTCACCTGACAAAGAAGAAATAAGAGTAGTCCTGGACCACCGTGTGGGAATGACAGGAGAAGTAGCCCAGACCCGTAAGATTGAGCCGGGAGCCGGCGGGCACCTCCAGCATGCTGCCCCACGCCTGGTCACACAGCATCTCCACCTCGGCAGAATAGAAGAGCCCTCCCTCTCCAGCTTGGTACTGCCAAGGCAGGTAGTTGTAGAGGCCCGGCACCTCGGGGTGCAGCGCCAGAACCTTGGCATACACGATGGTCTCGGCCAGCTCTGCGCGGCAGCCCTCGCTCAGGGGTCGCCACTCCGAGGGCAGCTGGCAGGCGTGCGCGGGCGCCGGGAGGGCGGCGAGGCAGAGCGCGGCGAGCAGCAGCGGGAGCAGCATGCCGGCGACTACGCTCTAGCCCCGGTGCATGGCCCGTCCGGGTGCCGGGGAAGGCGGGGAACCCGGGATCCCGCAGCGCCTGCCCGCCCGCCCGCCCGAGAACCACAGCCTGGGCGCCCGGCTGCGCGAGCTCCGGGGCACTGGGTTGCGCGGCTAGCTCTGTGGCCAGGATCACCATGGCCCGGCCTTCGCCCCTCCACGCTTAAGAAGGGTCGCGAGGACGCGACAGGACGGGCGGGGACTGGGGCGTGGACGGCGGCAGGGGCGGGGAGTCCGCTTGGCAGCCCGGCCTTGCAAGGCTCCCGGAGGAGGGAACCGGCCTGGGCGCCCTGGGACTCCCGGGTGAACTGAGTCTTGACAGCACGACCCAGTGGGTTTGTAGCGCACCGCTACTCGCGGCTAGATAGTGTAAAGAGTTGTTCCCTGCGCAGGTTTCCCAAAGTTACTGTTCTCAATTTGCACGATGAGGTACTCTGCTGGTTAAGGCTTTATGTTTTCTCTGCAAGTAATTTAGAATCAAAGTACTTAGAAATCAAATCTGATTTTGACTTCCCCAAACTTCGTGTGGAATAGTATCTCCACCTCTCTCCTCTTTCTCTGTCTCCCCACTCCCTTCCTCTCCTCCCCTCTCCCCCTCATCTCGCCATCCTCTCTTCCCCCTCCTTCTCTGTCTCCTCTTGTCTCCTCTTCTTGCCTCATCCCTGATCCTCTCTCCCTCTCACCTTTCTCTAACACACACACACACACACACACACACACACACACGCACACACACGCGCTAATTTTCTGTAACAATGGTGTTCAAAGAGTCCCCATAAAGATTTGAAAAGCCATTGTTCCAGGATTTTTTTTTTTTTAAGTTAACTGATTTATACAGCCCCAGATTCTGAAAGTCCTGCACCTGGGAAGCAAATTCATCAGTAAATTGAAAACAACTTTTCACTAGTTAGTGGGTGAAATGGAAGAGAACAAACCCCTCAAAAACTCAATCTCCATTGCCATTACTATTCTTAGTGTAATAATAATAAATCACAAAAGGGCTAAGTGTATAGCTCAGTTAGAAAAGTGCTTGCTGGGCATGCCTCATGTCCTGGGTTTGAATTCCCAGCACCTCATTAAGTGGGCATGGTGATACACACTCAGTAGTTGGGAGATGGAGGCAGGAGGATCAAGAGTTCAGAGCTGTTCAGGAGGCTTCATACGGAATTTGAGTCCAGCTCGGGCTAAAGAAACTGTATCAAAAGAAAAGAAATAAGAATACCTGTTTGTAGCCGGGTGGTGGTGGCGGCGGCGGCGGCGGCGGCGGCGGCGGCGGCGGCGCACGCCTTTAATCCCAGCACTCGGGAGGCAGAGCCAGGTGGATCTTTGTGAGTTCGAGGCCAGCCTGGTCTACAGAGCGAGATCCAGGAAAGGCACAAAGCTACACAGAGAAACCCTGTCTCAAAAAAAAAAAAAAATACCTATTTGTAACTCAACATGGTCATATAGTCATTTTATGGATGTTATCCATATAACATTATTAAAATATTCACATTGTATCTAATGCATTTTAAGAACAGATTTATAAGCAAAATTGCCATGGTAATGGAAGACTGCATGTAGCACCTCATTTGGGGGTTTGCAGGTTTGGAGGCAGGAACCTAGCTGATCAAGGACCTATCGAGAAGAGAGTTCTCAAGAAAATCTAGAATAGAGTGTACAGATTGGGAAAGAAAAATTAAAGGCTGGACCTCACCTTGCTAGGCCCCCAGATCATCCAGGGAGTCCTGAAAGTCTGGTTGGATGGTTTCTTTTGTGAATGCTTGAAATGGATGCAGGTTTTGGCAGGCAGCTCTTACAAACAAACCCAACCCATGTAGAAGGCACTCAGAAGGAAGAAATCTGAGGGAGGGATTTGGGCATTTCCAAACAATAAAAGGGACTCCAGGCATCACTATCTAGCTGAAGGACTTGGAGGGCTTCAGATGACATGAGGGTCACATTAGCTCAGAGTCCTGTCTGTGAGCCAATCGGGCTTGATTTTCACAAACCTTGTGGAGCCCCAAAGCAGAAGGAAGTGTAAGAAAGAGGCCCTTCACAGACTGTGGATGTTCACGTGTCAAGTATTCAGCCTGAGACCTCAACCAATTTCCATTTTTGAGAAAGAGAAAGAGGGAGAAAAATCTTGCCATGTAGCCCTCAAATGCCTTCAGGCAAGAATTTCAAGTGTGTGCCACTATGCTCAGTGAGACCTCAACAAATTCTGCAGGAAAATCTTACAGTCAAAGTAAATCCAGAGGACAGCAGTGCCAAGTATACAGATGATGACAAATGACTCTCCTCTGCAGTTACCTGCCATGGGAAACACCAGACTTTCACACCATGAGCGGAGGAAGTGACGTCAGGCCGAACATCAGAGGTTGCTTATCAGCGCAGCCCCATTGTCTCTCCTTGGACATTTAAACTATGAACTTTCACAGGGTTACTGTATGAACCTGCTCCAACTGTCATAATGAAATACCACAGGCTGGCTTACCAGAGGAGTTTTATTTCTCCTAGTTCTGGAAACTAAAAGTTCAGTATCCAGATGCCAAGACCGGTGTCTGGTAAGACCTTTGTCCCCGAGGTGCCTGTGAGTGGCCATCTTGTATTCTTACAGCAAAGGTGGCCTTTTCTTTGTGTTCTTCTGTCTTCCTCTTGCAAGTCCAGTGGCCTGGACCCCACCTTTATCAACTCATCTAGTCTTAGTTACCCCCCATAAAGGCTTTGTTTCCAAATACAGTCACCCAGAGGGGCGGGATAGAGCTCTGATATATGATATATATTGAGTGGGGAGGGAAACAGATAGTGTAGACACAACAGTTGTTCAGCAGGTGCTCAGCAGGTTTGCTTGAGAAAGAAGGAGAGTGTGACATAATTTATATTCCTGGCAAACGGAGCAAGCATTGTCAGATCACAGTGTTAAGAGTCACTAACTATGAGCCAAGTACTGTTGGACAGGGTTTGCATATTTTATCTTAACTCAATTGCCAGACAACATTCCAGAATAGATATTACTATTGTTGTCCTCATTTTAAAAAATCTTTGTGTGTGTATGATTGTATGTGTATTGTCTGTATCTGTGTGTGTGAGTGGGCGCACACATTGCATGGATGCTGTCCTGCACATATGAGCATGGGATTATGAGCACAAGTGCCATCATAGATACCCATGTAGAAGTCAAAGGACAGCTTTGGGTGTCGGTCCTCACCTTCCACCTTGTTTAAGACAGGTCCTTTTGCTGTTGGTCACTATGTTTACCAGGCTAGCTGGTCCATGAGCTCCCAGGATTCTCCTGTGCACATCCCATCTCACCATAGAACCATTGGGATTACAGGTTTGATGTGGGTCCTGGGATCCAAACTCAAGTTCACACATTTGTACAGCAAGTGCTTTTCTCACTGAGCTGCCTCCCTAGACCTGTTGTCTTTCTTTTTTATAGATAAGGACATTTAGGCACAGGGAGGTTAACTGACTTATCAAATACATAAGAGCTGGAAACTGACTGAGCCAGGAGTCAAACCCTGCGAATCAATCTCCTGAAGTCTACTCACTTAGGGTCAACGTTAGAATAGGGGCAAAAACAGAAGGTGATTTCAAGGCACAAGGTGGCCCTTTACCTAAATTAGCATCTTTGTCAAGTATATGGTTACTGCTATGGTTTGCATATGAAATGCCCCCCACAAGCTCATGTGTTGACTGCTTTGTCCCCAGCTGGCAGTGCCACTTGGGGAGGTTATAGAAACTTTAGGAGGTAAGACCTCCCTGGAGAAAGTAGGATCCTGGGGGTGGGGAGCACGTGCCTTGGGGATGCATTTCATCCCAGGCCCATTCCTGTATCCCTCTCTCTGTTTCCTGCCCACCATGAGGTAAACAGCCCCTCTACCATACCCTCTACCATGATGATGCTCTGCTTCACCACGGACCGTAGGCTGCAGTCTCTAAAACCGTGAGCCAGGACAATTCTTCCTTCAAGTCACTTTTCTGGGGCTTTGGACACAGCTACTCAGAAGCATTGGTAGAGTTAGGAAGAACTCAACCTCAATCCCAGGAAAGATTTGGTGAGTGTGACACTGGCTTAGCGTTCACACCGTTCAGTCCTGAAGCCCCATTCTATTTTAATCCTATGTCATAACTTATGCAGACATGATAATTTTAAAGGTTTTTCATTTAAATTTCATTGTCCAGTGCCTCTGGGGCCTGGCTGGAAAAGATTTGTCTGCTTCTACTAACCTTAGAGCCTCAACTTTTCTTTCCATTTCAACAAGTCAGTAAATAAACAGCCGGAACAAGGCTATTTCCTCTCTTCTCGTAGAAGCTTCACAGAATCAAAGCTTTTCCATTATTACCCGAAACGGCTTTTCCTGAAGCCCCTTCCAGAGGTTGTCCTTCTCATGGGTTCTCCAGGCAGGTCAGTTACATTTTTTTTCTTCTCTATAGGATCTGGCAGAGAGCCTCACTCATTTGGTTTCCCTTCCTGGTGGGGCTGCTGGTATGTTCCCTGATGATCTGCTAGAAAACAAGTGCCTCAAAATAAGCAGAGATCGAGATAGTTAGAAAGAAACAAAATTCCATGAATTAGTGGGTTTCATAGTGAGGCAAGCTGCTTTTGCCCATTGGTTCCAAAACCCATCAACCGTGGCTGTGAGGCAAAGATGACATTCCACCGTTTCAGGGCCTTGACTGCCAACTGACCCGAGAACTGAGTCTTTCTTAGTCCATCCCACCTTCCAGAATATGCTTGTGTGCTTCCAGGTAACGGCATACATGGTAAGACCAGTTGATTTTGTGGCCATGGGCCCATTGCTGTGAAGGGAGCTATAGGACTCACTGATCCAAACTGGTGCTCTGGAAAATGCCATGATAACAGACAGGGTGTTGTGGGAGGCCATTGATGGTGTTGCTGGCAGAAACATAGACAGGGAAAGCAAATTCATATCTCATCTACTGAGAACTAATCTCTGTCCCTTCTAAGATGGAAAAAGTTCAGTATAATCAGCCAGGTAGCTGACTGGTTCCCCAGGTGAACGATTCATAATCATGGGGTCAATATTGCTCTCTTTTTGATGTATTAAGCTCTCAGCAGTTCACCAGGCCAGCCTTGATGAGGGGAGTGCTGAGCCAATAAGTAGCCTGCCTCCTTTCCACGTGGCCACTCTGTTCGTGGGCTCATGAGCAAGCACTAGGTAAAGAAACTAAATGACATCTCTAGAGGATGGGTTTGCCCATCTAATTGTGAAGACTCCCTTCTGGATCATCATCACTTACATGAGAAATAGAAGCCCTCACAATCTGGGACCATTCTGAGACATCCATTCATCTCTCTTCCCCAGTTATCCTTCTTACCTGTTTTCTGACGCTATTCTTTCAAGTCCCCACCCATCCAAACAAACAACTAGTCACTGCTCATGAATTCATGTCATTTGAACTAATGGCCACCTCAGGGTTCATTTCAGCCTACACCTCCCAGGCCACACTCCATCACTGAGGGAAGTCAAAATAGGAACTCAAAGCAGGAATCTGGAGGCAGGAAGTGAAGCAGAGGCTGTGGAGGAACACTGCTTACTGGCTTGCTCAGCCTGCTTTCTTATATCATCCAGGACCATCTACCCAAGGGTGGCACCATCCCCAGTGAGCTGGACCCACCCACATCAACAATTAATCAAGAAAATGCACTATAGTCTGGCCTACAGGCAGATCTTATGGTGACCTTTTCTCAATTGAGTGTCCCTCTTCCCAAATGACTCTGGCTTGTGTCAGGTTGTCAGAAAAGTAGCCATCGCATTGCCTTTTTATATTTAAAAAATTTATTGTCTAGATACAACACTTAAAACTGTGGTGATTGTGAAAACTCATCAGCCAAGTCAGGAGAACAAAATAGACATTTAGTCAAGAACTTAAACTTAACATATAGTACACAAGAACTCCAATTGCCATAATTAGATAGTGGTATATAAGTTGCTGTACACTTGTGTGTTTGAAAAGCATTTCACATATTCAAATATTCTAAATGGCATCTGTGAAGGAAGAATATGGAGCATATTCTTATATGCTGGGAGCATATAGGAGACTGAAGTGTTCCATGCCATGATCTTGGAGATAGTTACATGGTTATTCATTTTGTTTCATAAATATATTTTTACATATTTTCTTCATATAGTTACAATAAAAGATCTTTAAAGGATATAGGCTTTCTGTCACACTGGATTATAGTCAAGAGATCGATCTGGCAAGTAGGTTCAGATCTGTCACTTTCTCAGACAGATGAGGATCCAAGTGCAGAAGGGTTACATCATTGCTCTCCAGAATATCACAGGTGACAAAGCTCAGTGCTCTGGTGTCAGCACTGCCCTGGGTCCCCCCAGGTAGTGATAGAGGAACTAAAGCCATTATAGTAGTCACTGAGATTGGCATGCCCCATGAGCAGAACAATATATGTGCATCACTTCTGGAACAAACACAATAGCCCTGCAGCTGTGCTCCTGCCCACCCCACCCCACCCCGCCGCCCTGTGGTTCAGTAAAGGAAAGAAACCCACAACTAGTAAAGAATGGAGCTAACGTTTGTTTCATTCTCTGCATGTATGTGTATGTTTATATGCATGTGTATGTGGTTGCACATGCATACATGCTTGTGTGCACGCATGTGGAAACCAGAGGACAATCTCAGGTGTCATTTACCCTTTGTGAGTGTGTGTGTGTGTGTGTGTGTGTGTGTGTGTGTGTGTGTGTGTGTGTGTTAGGATTTCTCACTGGCCTGGGACTCGCCTAATAGCCTAGGCTTGCGGGCTAGCCAGCTCCAAGGATCTGCGTGTCTCTGCTTCGTCCCCAGCACTGGGATTACACGTGTGCACTGCCACCTCCAGCTTTTCACATTTTGACGTGGGAACTGGGGTCCTTGTGCTTGTGAGGCAAGCGCTTTACTGACTGAGCTCTCTCTCCAGTCCCATAGCTGCAACTGTGATCTGAGTCCATTCATTCGTTAAACAGACCAAACTCGGTAGCACTGTGTGTCAGTCCTTAGAAAGACACTGATGATGTAATGACCCATCCAGCACCATCCCTGCCCTACAGAACCTTTCCATCCTGATGATAAACTCCAACTTCAGGCCACTCCCACTCTGCCCCCGCTGTTTTCAACACAGAGGTCTATCTGCTGCTCTCTAAATACAGAGCAGAGCCACAGACTTTTCCTGGTAGCAACCAAGTTGTCTACATCCAAATCCCCTCCCCTCAGAGTGAACAAGAGAACACATAAATAAAACCCAGTAGTTATGTGTGAGAATTATCCTACTTGATCTAAGCTCAGAACATTCTTTTCTGTTTTTCTGCTATCTTAATCTGTGTACAGAGTGGTGGCTCATAGAGCCTAGACAGAGATAAACAACCCAAAATGAGGGACAGTCTTCCTGTTTCATTGAATCGTATTTCCTAGCCCTGCAGGGCCTTTCTGGAAGGCTCCCTGTACACACTGTAAACCTCCACTCATTCTTCCTTCTGGTATCCTTGGGAGGCAGGAAGCCAGAGTTATTTCACAGATAAAGAAGCTAGACTCCCCAGAGGTCCAATGCCTGCCTGGGTCACATAACTGTAGGCAGTGGGGATGCTGGGAACGGGACTTGAGGTTAGGACTCCCTGCCTGAGGTCTCCCAGCTCCCAAATGGGGCCTCCTTCCTAAGGAGGTAACTTCATATGCCAAGCTTCCAATGGAGTCTTGTTCTCCAAAAGGAATGTCTTGGGAATGCAGAGCAACCCATGCATATTTCTTCCCCTGCATATTATTAATATATTTTTCAGGAGGTGGTTATGTTCATATAATGACTGTCTGTTGTCATTACAAATTTATCTAATGGTTAAGTGCACATCCTCTGCTGAGTCCACAAGTCTGTACTTTCAAGAGAGGAAAACAACGACAAAAATATCTTGGATAACATCATCTTATTTTTCCTTACTTTTTTTTTTTACGGGACTAAGGATTGAGCCTGCAACCTTATGCATGCCAGGCAAGCACTGTACCACTGAACTATAGCTCCAGCCACCAATACCAAAAATCTTTGCCATTTAAGCATCTGCATTTGAGACAAAGAATGATCAAGGTTTGGGCTTGACAAGCACCTGGTAACTGTTCTGTTAGCCACTGTCAGCACTTTGGAGTTTACACTCACCAGTCAGGATAACAATATTGTCAAAGCCTTTTCACTTTGGCAAAGGGAAACAAGAATGGCTGGTTTTCCCAGGAGGTGACATGAAGAATGCCTGCTATCATTTTAAGCCCATCAAACCAAATTCCTAACATCTCCTTGTTCAAAGTTTTAAATACCAAATGGAATCAGTTGGCACAGGCTGAGCACTTAGACCCTCCCACTCATCATTCAACATTTCTATTTCAAACAAGTAGCTTTTGGTTTTTATCTCTCAACTTGTAGATGCAGGGCTTGGTTCCAGGCCCTGGAGATACAATTAAGAATAATATAGAGATGTTTTCCTCATTAGTCAAACTGATATGGCTAAAAAAATAGACTATGAAACCTTAACCTTGACTTGGTAATGTCTTGAAAAACTCATCAACAGCCTCTGATAATGCAGTTATTGAAATGGCTGCACAACTGGACAAAGGGACCCCTTGGATGCTGCTAATGGTAAAGTAACCCAGTCAAGCCACTATGGAAACCAATACAGAGTTTCCTGGGGCAGGGGGGGGGGGAACTAAAATAAATCTGCCATATGACCCAGCTCACTACTCTTGGGTACTTATGTGAGGGACTCAAAATCATTCTATCACAGAGACACTTGCACATCAGTGCTTACTACAGGACTGATCAAAGGAGCTAAGCTAGGTATCCATCAACAGAGGTCTGGATAACAAAAATGTGAGATAGATAGATAGATAGATAGATAGATAGATAGATAGATGATAGGTAGATAGATAGATAGATAGAAAGATAGATAGATAGATAGAAGATAGATAGATAGATAGATAGATGATAGGTAGGTAGATAGATAGATAGATAGATAGATAGACAGATAGATAATAGATTGGTTGATAGATAGATGATAGATAGATTGATAGAAGATAGATAGATGATAAATAGATAGATAGATGATTGATTGATAGATAGATAGATAGATAGATAGATAGATAGATAGATAGATAGATAGACAGATAGACAGACAGGGCAGACTTTTTCAACCTCAAAGAACAAAGTTATATCATTTTCAGGAAAATGGTTATAACTGGGGATCATCATGCTGAGTAAATTAAGTCCTTATCAAAAAGACACATACCATGTGTTTCCTCCCATTTGTAGTTCCGGGTTTTGTGCAGGCTCACGCAATCGTATGTATATATGACATGAAAGTAGAAATAAACAGTCTGGACTAACAAGGGGAACGGGAGGGGGGCAGGCGTAGAGAAGAGGCCTGAAGTAGATGATACACTTGCATTAAAATGTCCTTATACGCCCAGTGGTGGTGGCACACACCTTTAATCCCAGCACTCGGGAGGCAGAGGCAGGCAGATCTCTGTGAGTTCGAGACAAGCCTGGTCTATAGAGCGAGATCCAGCACAGGCACCAAAACTACACAGAGAAACCCTGTCTGAAAAAAAAACCAAAACCAAAAACAAAACAACAACAACAAAAAGTCCTCATATAACCCAGTATCATGTACAATGAGTATTTGCCAATGAAAAGAATTTCAGAGAAAATAAGTTTAAAAAAAAAAAAGGATAATTAATTAGTGCTACTCTCAATCTTAACCCGAAGAGCTTCTCTCTGAAGTGGACAACAGGTAATGCAGAGTCATAAGTGGTCAAAGTGTTGACAATATGTGACTTTTGGGTACTCAGTCCTACATGGGACATTTATATCAACCTCCTCCCCAGACTTAGGGACTATTATGGAAAAGGAGACAGAATAAAATGTAAGAAGATAGAAATGGGTGCTACAAAATGCTGTCTTCTGCACATGGTGGGACCAACATGCTCATGAACTCATTCCAATTATGGTTGCCTGCACACGATAAAGTCAGCCGACTAGTCAGGGTTCCAGCAGCGGCAGTAATGGGGTTACCAAAAAGAAACAGGAAAAAAGAAAAGAAGAGAAAAAGAAAGAAAGCCAGATGCAGCGGCACAAGACTTTATCCAGCACTCAGGAAGCAGGAGTGAGTAGCTCTCTGATTTTGGGGCCAGCCTTGTCTACACAGTGAATTCCAGGACAGCCAGGGCGACATGATGAGACCCTGCCTTTCAAAAACCTGCCCACATAACTGACAAAGCTAAAGGCAAGCAGGCAAGGGTTGCAGCCGGGTCTCTGGGAAGGGGACTTCCCTAGTAAGAGCATAAACAAACCCTCAAGCCCAGAGGGAGGTGGGTCTCATTAACCTTGTCACATCCTGGTCCTTGCAATGAAATGAAAACGGAAGTTAAGGTTCAAGAGGGCTGGAGAGAGGAGCACATGGTTATCACAGAGCTGCTCTGCCCAGACGTGTTGTCCACAAAGGTCTCTTTCCCATAGGAAGTAGAGTCTCCTGGGGGATCTGCCAGAGGCCAAGGCCAGTGGAAGAGAAAGGTGAAGTTCTCAAACTGGTACAGTCTTCCTCCTTGAGGGACGATCCCCCAGCTGGGGCCACTTAGCCGACTGTCGATACACAAACTATGCATGGGAGACAGCGTACACCCCTGACAGCTGCCTAACAGCTCAGCATCAGGGTCAAGCTGCTCGGGAAGTGGGGAAAGCTGGCAGCATGAATAGCACACAGGGCGTTTCCAAAGACTGAGCAAATGTGGCAAGGCCTCCACCAACTGCTTCCCTGTTATTTTCCCAGCTGTACAAGGACTTAAGAGCTGCGGAAAAGCTTAATGGAGGGAGTTTCTCGTGTTGTAGAAAGGATCACCGGGATTATCAGCTTAGCAGGATGTAAGAAATTCATAGAAATGAATAGGAAGCATATTAATTAATCAATTAATTAATTAATTAAAAGGGCTGCTGAGATGGCTTACTTGGTAAAGGTGCTTCCCACCAAACCTGACTACCTGAGTTCAATCCCTGGAACACACATGGTATAAGAAGAGAACCAACTCTGAAAGTGTCCTCTGACTTCCATACATATGCTCTGGCACACATACACCACCACTACCCCCTTTACACACACACACACACACACACACACACACACACACACACTCACACACACACAAATATAAAAAGTAAATTAAAGAATGAAGTGAAGTGTGTAAGAAGCTTGGGTGTCCCTACGTTTAATGCATTAAAAGGGTTAATAAAGATTTCACTAGTACATAAATAAAACTAAACGTTGCTTTTTCTTTTTTTTCTTAAATAGAGAAAAAGTCCAACTAGTTCATTCATCACAAAGCCCCAAAGGGATCATAATTAAAGTGCCTCTTTTCCCTAAGTGACTTTTCTCTTTCATTCTGCATTTACTGGCCTCTCAACCTGTATTCAAATTGCAAAGATGTCACATGATAAGAATTTCTGCAACTTCTACACTTACAGGAAATTAATTTGTAGAAGACTACCTAGTTCTTGCAAAAATGTTATTACATAGATTTGTCTGTTTACAAATAAAGCTGGGCATAGTGGCACCTGCCTTTAATCCCAGTACTCAAGACACAGAGGCAGGCAGATCTCTGTAAGTTCAAGGCCAGCCTGGTCTACATAATGAGTTTCAGGTGAGCCAGGACTACATCGTATGAGCAGGTAAAACACCCATACACATAAAATAAAAATTAATTTTTAAGTAGACTTGCTTTCTTGTTGCCTTAAGATTAACCAATTTCGGGCATTAACAGATTAGAAGCAAGATTGTAAAACATCAGTAGCGAACTTCTGCCCTCCGGGGTCCCCACATTGTGCTGTAAGCCTGTATTTAAGACCTCCTCCCCCCTTCAATAAATGACATTCGGCATTTAAAATTATATATATATATATATATATATATATAATTGAATGAATACTGCGAATGTAATCTATGAATACCACAAATGAGATTAATATCATGAGTGTAATTAAAGAATATTGAGTGTAATTTAAAAAATTAATTAATTAATTAATTAATTAATTAATTAAAAAAAGATTAACCAATTTCAAGAAGCATCTTTTTACATATTGCGGATTAATTTACACTTTACAAATGAATCTCTTTTGTCGGGGCAGAGAGCCCAGGGCCTCATGCATGCTAAGCTGGTGCTCCACCACTGGGCTTCACTCCCACTTGTCACAGCTCCTGTTGCCCTGAGCTCCCCATCTTCACACTAAGGCTTTTCTCACGGCTTCAGTCCTCTCTGGGAGTTAAACCTCTCTTCCTTTCAGTACCAGACTTGGAGGGGGCTTAGCTTCATAGAATCTTGCAGCTTCTTCGTTCTGATTTTGTGACCCAGTGGGCTCCACCAGGACCTCCCTCCTGGGAACTCACCAGTGGCTACATCACTGAAGACAATGATTTCCCCTCCCCCAGCAGCCCTAGATTGAGGTCAGCTCCCTTGGGTAGGCCTGGGCCCCATGAGCCCCTCACCCATCAATGATGGAAGTTCTAAGAGTCTTAGCTCAGACCCAAGCTCCCTCCTCTTATCTGCTTTTCTTCATCTGATGCTAAAGCGGTTGTGTCAAGGGCTTGGCTAGTTTGTGCTCTGTTTCCTCCTTTCCAGAGGGTGGAATGAAGAGAGAAACGTGGAATGGTCTGCCCTCGGGGCTCAGCCTTCCTCCATGCTCAGGGTGGGGGTGGGGGGATAAGGGGGGTGTCTCTCCCAGCCTCCTGCCTGCAGTGGGTAAGTTCTTTGCAGTAAGACAGGGATGGTGGAGGCACGGAGCTAGCCAGCCTTCTTGGTTGTGGTGCTGCCTGTTTTCTATTTTTCCTAGGGTGGGTTTGGTTTGATAGCATTTCCTTTGTTCCGGTTTGCAGAGTTGTTTTGGTTTTGGAACAGTGTCTCATGTAGCACAGACTGTCTTCAAAGTCACTGTGTAGCTGAAGATAGCCTTGAACTTCCTATCTTCCTGTCTCCGCTTTTCCATGTGCTGAGATTACAGGTGTGTACTTCGACACCCTGTTTTATGTAGGGCTGGGGACTGAAACCAGGGCTTCATGTATGCTAGGCAAGTGCTCTGCCAACTACACTCAAGACATTCACTAGGCCACATCACCACTGGACAGGCTCCCTGGGCCAGAAACATGCAGGCAGGCCACCCTCCCTGCAGCCTGCCCCCTGCGGACTGTGCAGTAGCTGCCGTGGGTCGCAGGGCCACCTTCTCTCTCTTTTTTCACCCTTGACACACCTACAGTGGCATGCCGAAACAGGCCAGGACCCGATCTAAGAATTCAGACTTCTCTCAGGCTCCTTCCTTCAAACACAGAGCTGAAGGGGCTGGTACTAAGGTTTACAGAGTGGAAAACAGGAAGTCTGTGTCTCTTAGACTAAGACCCTAAGTCGCTCACTTCAACCCAGCTCTTGCTGGAAAGCCTGGCGCCAGCTGGGGTTGAGACTGCTCAGCAGAAACCAAGTGCTGTCTGTTCAGAAAGGGACCCCTTCTAAATTCATCAAATCCTCTTCCTCTCAGAACCATCTCGACGATAATAAAGTTTTGCTTCTCATGATGCTTGCTTCTGTATGTTAATGACTTGTTGGGTAGCTATTAAGGTACTAGAATTAATAAATGTGTACAGGGTCCTTTTGCAATAAAACTGGTTATGACTTGATCCAAGTGTTTAACCATACATCACTGTGATAGAATGTGGGCTTTTTCAAAGGTTGAAGATACAAGTTTTAACCACAGTGTAACAGTTTCCATCGTTGATAATAAAGTTCCCGACAGAGAAGCCTGCTGCTGCACGAGACTTCAGGTACTGGGAAAGACACAAGGGTTTATGACATTGACACAAGCGATACCACAGAAGTGTGTGGAATATATACCACAGCATTAAGAAGTAAGGTCACACTTGACTAGCTGACTGAGGAGAGCAACAGGAATACAGCAGGAAGCATCCTTAAACAGAAAGCAGTCCCAGTATCTAAGGATTCACAAAGCACAGAGGAAAAATTCAATGGAATCCTTAAATACTTTCTGTTTTAAAAAAAAAAAAAAAAAGGTAGCTTTGTCAGAGCTGGAGAGATGGCCTAACAGACAAGAGCACTTACTGCTCTTCCAGAGGACCTAGTTCGATTCCCAGCACCCACAGCCAATTTTAACTCCAGTTTGGGGTATCTGATGCCCTCTACTGGTCTCTGATCACTGCATGCTCATGATGCACATATATACATGAAGCAAACACTCATGCACATAAAATAAATTAAAAAAAAAAACAGTCTGAGACATCAAGATGGACCAGCAAGCAAAGGCGCTTGCTACCAAGTCTGACAGCATAAGTTTGATGCTCATGGTATCAGGAAAGAACAAACTCCAGCCAGCTGTCCTCTAACCTCCATATGTGCCCCACTTAACACACACACACACACACACACACACACACACACACACACACACACACTAGATGAATACAATGTAGTAAAAGTTTTAAGTAGCCTTTTGTGTGTGTATTTGAACATTCAGATGCAACAGAAAATGTTTTATCCTGATGGCACATACCCACCCACACATATACACTCTCTCTTTCTCACACACATACAGACAAAAATAGATATAATCTTTTTAAAATATTTAATCCCATCCTGTCTAGGAGAGATGAAAATTGGGGTAAATACTCTTAAGATCCTTACAAGTCTTTTGCCCAAAAGGATCTTAATACAGTCCTTAAGTCTTCATTATATCTTAACAGAGATTTTGACACTGGAGCTACATTTTGCTGCCAGCATCCTGATCTATCTGCTGGTCAATCAACTGATTCATCAATCCACTGTTTGTGGTGCTGGGGACAGAACTCCAGGCCTTGTGAATGCTCGGTAAACACTTTGCCACTGAGCCACACCCCCAGCCCATCAGTACTCTGATTCCATTTTCAAACCAGAGTCATCTATCTTTTTGTTGTTATTGTTTGGGGGTTTTTGTTTGTTTATTTTTGTTTTTGTTTGTTTGAGGTTTTGGGGGTCTTGTTGTTGCTGATGCTGTTTTTGAGAAAGGGTCCTACTGCATGGCCCTGGCTGGCCTGGAACTGTTTATGTAGACCAGGCTGCCCTCCAACTCACAGAGGTCTGCCTGTCTCCGCCTACCAAGGGCTGGGATTAAAAGAGCATGCCACCATAATGATCTCAAAGTCATTTCTTATTTTGCAAATATTTTCTTAAAAGACTGGACACTTTAGCTCCTTCTTAGTTTGAAATTCTCTTTGAAGTCTAAACAGTTCTGACTTTAGCTTACTTGTTTTTTCTATATCTTTCCAACACATTTCCCCATCCTGCTGGGAGATCTCCTGATCGCCACATTCACAGAACTTTCTGTTCCCATGGTAGCAAAGGGACAGTCGTGCAAACTATGTTAATGCACAGCTTTGGTTCTTTCTCCAGCTGCCAGTGGAATCTCCTGGTTGCTCCCTAAAACAGTCCCTTCCTATTTCTCCAAGCTATTTCTCTGCCACACACAAAGCCAATGTCATATCCTATGGCAGGATGCTACTCTTTTCTATTGCTGCATAAGCCTAGCTTATAACAATTAATTGCCTCCTACATCCCTGTGGGTTGGTCAATAGGTTATGGTACTTCACATACTGTTTGTTGACTTAAAGTTGGGATATCTATACTGTCCCAAATGGGCTCACATGCATGACTGGACATTAAGGTATGTTGATAAAGAGGAATTCAGTTCTTCTCCAAGTAGGATTCTCTACATGGTTTACTGAGCTTTCTCATAACATGGAAGACAGATTCCCTAAAGAACTATTCTGAGTCAGACATGCAGGCAAACATCTATAATCAGAGCACTTGGGAAGCTAAGGATAAAGGACCTTGAATTCAAGGCCGGCCTAGGATACATAGCAAGACTATATTGAAGGAGAAAGAAAAGTAGAAGAGGAAGGAGTTAAAGACAGAATGAAGAGGAGGAATCTGGGTGTGGTAGCATACTCTTTTAATCCCAGCACTCAGAAAACAGAAGCAGGATGATCTCTAGGATCAAAGCCAGCCTAGTCTACATAGTGAGTTCCAGGCCAGCCAGGACTACATAGTGAGACTCCTTCTCCAACAACAACAAAAAGACAAAGAGGAGGAGGAGAAGGCTGAACATGAGGAGGAAGGGGGAGGAGGAGGAAAAGAAAAGCATTTCCAGAAGAGAAGCCTCAATGTGCAAGGACTCATCAAGCCTGTACATGCATCATTGGAATTCTTGTTCTCCCGCCAATGTTAGCCACATGGCCAAGCCCAGGGTCAGAATGTGAAAGGCCCCCCCAGGTGCCAATACCAAGGAGTAAGGTTCACTGAGGACCACCAGAAGTTTCCATGTCCTTCAAATAAAGCCTGACTTTTTTTTTTTGTACAAATGATCTAGAATACAACTGTCATTTTAAAAACTCTTTTTTTGGGACTGGAGAAATGGTTCAGCAGTTAAGAGTGCTTGTTGCCCCAGTTCCCAGCATCTTAGAGCTACCTGTAACTCCAGGTGTAGAGGATCCAACATGGTCTTCTGGATTCTGTAGGCATCCACATACCAGAGCATATACACAACACACGTGTACACAAAATTAAAAATAAATAAAAGATTTTTGTTAACAGTAAAAAGAGTAATAAATTCATTTACTTTTTTTCATTTTGGCATCCAGAAACTATACCTATCAAATGTGTTTTATTTTGTTTACCATGACATGTTGATCCCACATTGAGTGGATTCCAAATGAGTGGTCTTTTCCTAGTATCATTTATCTTCAGGCCTGAGGAGATCGGAGCTCTGTTTTCTGCTCTGTTTTGCACTCTGAGTCTTGCTGTTGGGTCAAGAGCCCTTTGCAGAGGAGGAATGAGTCATAAAACAGAATTTGGGCTCGGCTAGTTACTGGAAACAACACCATCATAATAACCCTGAGCACTAACCCATCTTGATTGGTATTACATTTTGTTTTATTCTGCTCTTAATCTTTAAGAGAATTCAAGGTCACTCTCACACTAGCTATGTAACTAGACAGTGACAATTAGGTGTGTCTTGAAATTATATACAATAGCACTTTCCTTGTCAAGCCTTAATAACCTACAGCTTTTACAAATTGCTTTTTGCCAGAGTTTCTACAGAAATTAATTCTAAAGGCCTGTAGTCCTTACCCAGAACATTTTGAACAAAAGCGTGGTTTTCAGACAGTTTAATTTTGTTCTCTGCCACATGTTTAAGCTTTAAATCGGTGTCAAGGAATAAAGGGGCTTCGGGTGTTAGAATACCTTGGGGTTTGTGCAGTGGTTGGATACCTGGTGTTTTTCAATAGCAAGAGGGGGACATGAACATGAACCGACTAAGTTCTCTAAAAGTTAGGAAACACTCTACATTCTGACCTAATCCTCGATGAAACTACAGGTAATACATTTAAAGGGATTTAAAATGGAGCCAAGAAGTATACACACTGACCATATTCTGTGTACCCCGTCCCCCCGCCCGGAGGCCTCGTTTAATCTCTTAATACTTGCTGTAACCTGAGCTTTTTCCCATCTCCAGCAGGAATCTGACAGTCCTGTTCATTAAACTCTATTGTCAAAATGCATCCAAAGAGCCACTGATTGCAGCAGTGCTGTTTGGGGTCCTCCCCTCCTGGGTGTCGTTCCAAGCCTTCTATTTCCTCTTTGTGAACAGATCTCTCATGTTCCCAGACCTGAAATTTCCTTTCCACTCACATATCTTCATCAGTAATTAAGCAAAGGACATCTCCTCGGGGCTCTAACGCTTCCCCGTTTGTTTCCATGGCAATCTGGGCGATTTATAAGGAACTTACAAAGGCTGCTTTGGTATTAGCTGTACTTCTGGCAGACTTGGATGAAACTGCTGGAAGACAGTGACCAGTGACTAGTGTAGCATGGAGCTGGAAGGCAATGGTGGGGGTGGGGGCGGGGGAGAGGTACCAGGGATGACCTTAGGAGAAGGCTCAGTGTCTATGTTCATCAATTCCTATGCCAGTAGACATTTCCCAGAACCCAACATGCACTTCCGGAGGCAATCCCTCCACAGCAAACTCTTCCAACAAGCAGGCGCTGTCACATTCTGAAGAGTCTAATTAGAACCAGACTCAACCATCAGGAATAGTTTCCATGTGTCACGATTTATCAGGATTTTCTGTGCAACCTTCAACATGGGGGCATCTTCCATTGTGTCCCTTTCTCTGTGTCTCCTCATTGCCTTAAGATCCTAAGATACTAATCATGCATTCATTGGTAGCTAGCCTTCCCCCAGCAATCGCCAGTATCCTTTGTACAGCAGCAGCCTGATAGGTCCTTTCTCTCCCTGAGCTCATTTAAACACCGCAGTCCTCCAAGGGAGCTGGTACTGGCCCCATTTTAATGATAAGGAGCTAAGTGTCCCCATGCCAAAGGTCAGAGATAACTGAGGACAGAGTCTAGTGTGAGTGAACCAGAGCACTTGGGGAGTTGAGCAACCTCACTGCAGCTTGTAGTTCGCTTACCCACTTCCCCAACTCTCTAATCACAGGGAAAGCTGTTTCCACAGGGCTTTAGGGATGTTTCCTTTTACCCAGTTCAGTTAGAGAAACTACCCAGGGGAGATCTACAAAATTCAGCTTGGAGTCTGGGGAGACAGCTTAATTGACAAAGAACTTGCCTTGTGACCATGGGGACCTGAGCTTGATCTCAAGAGTCCATGTATGTTGCTGTTTTTTTGTTTGTTTGTTTGTTTGTTTGTTTGTTTGTTTGTTTTTAAGCCAGAATCAGGTATGGTGGCACATACTTGTAATCCTGAACTGGGGAAGCAGAGACAGGGGGATCTCTGGGACTTACTTACCAGGTCGCATGGTCTACTTGGCAAGTTCTAGTTTAATGAGCAACACTGTCTTAAAAAGAAGGTGGGGCCAGTAAGATGGGGAAAGGCACTTGCTTCCAACTCTGATGACCTAAATTCAATTCCTGGGCTCCTCTGACCTCTACACATGTGTGCTGTGGCATGGGCACACTCAGGCACGTGTGCCTCCCCCCCCAAACACACTAAATATAAATAAGCAAACTAATAATTTAAAAAAATGTGATGACAAAAGAAAGTGATTGACACTTGAGACTGTCCTCTGGCCTATAGAGGGCGCTGTCCCACCGCCGCCACCACCACCGCTGCCACCACCACCACCACCACCACCATGCACGCAGCAGTGTTCCAGACAGAGGTTTGGGGCAGAAGTGACCTCTTCCCAGCCTCACTGCAATTTTCCGCTGCCTTTGCTCTCACATGTCTTACATTATTTTTTCTACTAACTTCCTGAAAGCAACACAAAAGAACTCTGCTTTTTTGGTGTCATTATGATGACAGGTCTTACAGCTCGGCAGTTACATAATAGATATCAGGTCACAAACCTAAATAAAGAAATAAGTCTCAACTTGATTCTGAACTCAGTGACAAAATGCTACCGTCCTTCAGGAACATTCTACCATCTTGCCCACCCTTTGTGACCCTTTCAAAACTTTCTGTGGCCCCACCTAGCCTTTTTAGCTAAATCCATGAGCCAATTAAAGTCAGGAACCACACCATGCTTATACATGTTCCACTGAACCAAGTGTGTTCTGCTTGGTTGATTTGTATTAGAGAAAAAAAAAATATATTACCCCGAGTTATTTTTTCTAAAGTCAAGAAGATCCAGGTTTTATGGGCACCATTCATATAACAATTCATGATTCCTTGACCTTAAGGTTCCTGGGGTCGGTGCCACTCAGAAGGACGTTGCAGGAAAATGACCTGTTCCACCATTAAGAAGAACAAAAGCATGTTGCTTGTTTGCAGGAAGATGGATGGAACTGGAGATCTTCATACTAAGCAAAATATGTCAGACTCAGAAAGACACATGTCACATGTTTGTGTCATATGTAGACTCCAAAACTAATATAAAAAGACATGAAGTAGAAGAAGAAACAGCAGGAGGAGGTGGGGATAAGTGTGGCGATGGTGATTATGGCCAGCGCATCTTATATGCATGTATTAGCATGTTGTATTGTACTCTTTTGTACAACATAGCCTAATAAAAAAAGAAATGTAAGTAAACACTGAGAGACAGAGAATGAGCCAGGCACGGTGGCACATGCCTATAATCCCAGAACTCAGGAAGCTGAGGCAAAAGGATCATAAGTCTGAGGCCAGGATGGATTACACGGTGAGACCCTGTCTGTGGCAGGGGAAAAAGGACCTGACTACAGGCAGACCATTTTCTTCTAACGTAAGAAGCTGGGAAGAGCTGGGGTGTCTAATAACACAAAAAAGTAATTGTTCACCACCTATAATAAGAAAGGGGGAACATGGAAGAAATAACTGCTTTGTTAGTAAGAGATATTGTAACTCTCCCCTCCCCATCCCCCACCCCCGTGTGTGTGTGTGTGTGTGTGTGTGTGTGTGTGTGTGTGTGTGTCTGTGCCTGTGTGTGTGTGTGTATTGTGTGTCTGGGTGGGTCTATATGTGTGTCTGTGTTTGTTTCTATGTGTATCTATGTGTGTGTCTGTGTTTGTGTCTATGTGTCTATGTGTGTCTATGTGTATGCCTATGTGTGTCTATATGTGTGTCTATGTTTGTGTCTGTGTGTGTCTATGTGTGTCTGTGTTTGTGTCTATGTGTGTCTATGTGTGTCT
>CABHPP010138135.1:0-44257 GCA_902168425.1 Peromyscus attwateri
GTTAACTGAGCATGAGCAAAGAGCCAGCCAGTAAGCAGTGTTTGTCTGTGGTTCTGCTTCAGTTCCTACCCTGACTTCAGCCTCAGTGTACTGTGACCTGAAATAAACCTTTCTCCTTAAGTCGCTTTTGGTCATGGTGTTTATCATTAGCAACAGAAAGCAAGCTAGAGCAGCAGCCATCCTCTCGGATAGTTTCAGAACATTTCCATCATCTCAAAAGGAAACCTTTATTTTCATTTCATTCACCACATTGCCCCCAAGCATGTTTGCCTCTTTCTGTATTAGCCTTCCTACCCTAGGCTTTGCTGTAAATGAAGTCCTGATAGTAAGTGTGTGGTCTTTGTGATCAGCCTCTTTCACCTACCGGGATATTTTCCTTTCTTCTTCTTCTTCGTCTTTTTGAGACAGGGTCTCTCTACAGAGTCCTGGCTGTCCTGGAACTTGCTATTGGAGACCAGACTGGCCTGGACATCCACCTGCCTCTGCCTCTGGAGTGCTGGAATTATACACATGGTGTGTGTCACCATGCCCAGCTGTGACCATAATATTTTCAAAGTTCACCAATGCTGTAGAATATGTCACTGTTTCTTTCCTTTTATGGCTCAATCATCATCTATCATATGGATATATTGCATTTTAGTGTATTTCTTAGACAGACATTTGGATTGCTTCTACCTTTTAGCTATTTTGAATATTGCTGCTATAAATGTACATGCAAAATTTCTTTGTGGACATAAGCATTTACTTAACTCATAAGTGTGAGTCACATTAAATAAGCCTGCTGAAGATGAGCTTACCAGTGATGAGTGAATACCTACTTTTAAAATTTAGCCACTTGGATATGGATTTATTTGTGGGGACGAAAATGGATTGCTCTGAAAATTGGTTGGTTCTCCAAAATTGATGGTGAAATATATGTGTGTATTTACTACACTGTTATCTCTTACCAGGCCAGTACAGTAACTTTGTTGGTTGAGACGGGGTTTCTTTTGGTTTTTTGAGACAGGGTTTCTGTGTAACCCTGGTTGTCCTAGAACTCTTCTGTAGACCAGGCTGGCCCCAAACTCAGGTATCTGCCTGCCTCTGCCTCCCAAGTGCTGAGATTAAAGGCGTATGCCACCATGCCCAGCTATGCAGTAACTTTTTGATAGAGTGAAAATAAGACCTGTGTTCTTTGTTAGACATCTCAACTTTGAAGGTTCTTTTGAAAAGCATGCTTGCATACATATGTATATCCTGTACATATCGACCCATTTGAACTATTTAAATTTTGTTTAGTTTCTAACAAAGTGAAAGTTCATGATCAAAAAATAACTGTATTAATAGGTTTGTGAAATTAAAAAATTATATTAAACTGATAGCTAGAGTTGTCTAGAGCAATACTTTTTTTTTTTTTTTTTTTTTTAAATGACAGGGTCTCACTGTGTAGCTCTGGCTGGCCTGAAATTCACTATATAGACCAAGTTGTCCTCAAACTTGCAGAGATGCACCTGTCTCTGCCTCCCAGTGTGGGCACTAAAGGCATGTGTCACCACATCTCACAGCACTACATTTTTTGACATGAATAAATCAGTGAATTTCCAAGTAGGATGAAATAGTAAACGCAAGGTTTTGTTCTTAGTGCTTTTTCAGATCCTTATGGCATTAGTGTCTACCCTAAGGGAAGAAGTAGACAGAACTGATCTGAAGGTAGTATTGCTGTGTTGCATAGAAACTAGTAAATGAACTTCCTTGTTCCATTGGGACTTCCTAAGTCAGATATCTGTCTTTCCCAAATAAGTAGCTTGCTCTTCAAGAGCATATGTGTTGTGTAAGGTGCATTTAGGTGAATGTGTAGGTCTGTGTGCCTGTGTGTATTCAGAGGCTGGGGGGGGTGCGGGCTGGGTCCTTGGGTGTCTTGCTCTACTGCTCTCCTGTCTTGATATGGGGCATCTTGCTGAACCAGAAACTTACCATTTTGGCTAGGCTGGCCAGCAGCTCTGGGATTCATTTTTCTTTGTCTCCCAGTGCTGGGGTTATGTACATGTGCAGGCTTTCTGTTTTTTTTTTTGTGTGTGTGTGGGTGTTGGAGATTCAAACTTAGGTCGTGCAGAGAAAGTGCTCTTACCCACTAAGCCATCACTCTGGCCCACTTCAGGGGCTTTTCATCTGGAACATAGATTCTGAATGTAACTCAGCTTTTTACTTCATTTTATTTGCTTATTTTTGAGACAGTTTCATTATATAGCCCAGGTTGACTCTGGAGTAGAGACCCTTCTGCTCCAGCCTCCCCACTAGTGGGGATGCAAGCCATCGCCATCACACCTGGGTCATTTTGTTTTTGTTTTTGTTTTGTGACAACTAGATCAAATCCAGGGCTTTATGCATATTAGGCAAGAGCTCTACCCATGAGCATTGCCTTGATTAATGTTTAGGTGCTGTATTGTTCAGGGGCTTACCAGATGGTCTCCAAGTTCTTGTTCCCTTTACAGCATGAGAGGTATTGTTATTTTCCTTGTGAGTCTGGTAAATATTTATCATAATAATTTGTATATTTGTGTGGTAGTAGCCCTTTTCTTCCACCCCTGATTTGTCTTTTAAATATGTGCGTGCACACAAACACACACACACACACACACACACACACACACACACATTTGGAGTAGGGAGCTAGAGATTGAACTAAGAGTCTTGTACCCTCCGCTGAGCTTACACTTCCTGGCTACCCTTATAAATATTTCTAATGCACATTGAGGACTTGGTAACTTAAATTGTATTATGTGCGAATAAGAACCTTGGGGCATGAGATCCTCAGACTTGGGTTTTTGTGGTTTTGTATTTCAATAATTATGTCTCTGTTTATTTAAAGGTTTCCAACTCAATTATAAGCTGGTGGGTAGTTTTGTCAAGCACATGTAGTTTGTGCGTTGTTATAGTCAAGTGATGGAATCCCTTGGAAAATTTAGATTCTTTGCTTTTTGTCTGTTGCTTCTACATCTACATGACGATATTGTTTTTGCTTATTACAGGCTAATGATAATGGTTAGCTGAAAGAATATTCTCATTTTGAGTGGAAAAATGGCTTGAAAAACAGCATAAGTTAAAAAAAAAACCCACAAAAATCTAAGTTGTTAATAACATTCTTAAATATGAAAACCTGTTGAAACCCAATGGAAATGTTGGATTCATAAGAAGCTATAATTTTATATTTTCCTCATATATAAAAAATGGATATTGAAAATATATTGTTTTATGTAACATTTTCATTTGTTGTATGTGTGGCAAAGTACTTGATGTTTACAATCTAAGAGTTATTGGAGCTTACTTCAGCTTGATTGAAGTTCCTGTTTCCTGTTTTTGGTGGACTGTTGAAAACAGATTTCCGATCCTGTGATACTTGCTTATAGTATTGCTTTTATATCCAACAAATATATTTCATTCTTCATTTTATTTTCATTTAAGAAAATTAAAAACTTATGCCATAAATATGGGAGTTGTTAGTCATGGTCTTTATTTTACAGGTTAAATGGACATTTTAGGTATTTCCTTTGTGATGATTTAATAATGTAGAACTTACAGGGTTACATAGCATAAAGATTTTCAAGAATTATATATTTGTATAATTCTATTAATATTCCATCAGTTGGAGATAAAGCAATAGCCTGTTTCTTATCTTTCTTTAAATTTTTATTTATGGAAATAAAAATCTTGGGGTTAGAGAGATGGCTCAGTGGTTAAGAGCACTGACTGCTTCTAGAAGACCCAGGTTCAATTCCCAGCACCCACATGGCAGCTCACAACTGTCTGTAATTCCAGTTCCAGGGGATCTGACACCCTTACACAGACAGACATACAGGCAAAACAGTGCACATAAAAGAAATCATTAAAAAAATTCTGCTTTTTTTCAAGTTACGTTGATTGAGAAATTGAATAGGAATTACAAAGTGTTCTGTGAGGTTCAGCGCTTGTATCATTATTAGCACGCTCTTTGGACTCAGAAGTCAGGGTTTATTTTACTTCATTGTTTTGGTTTTTGTTTTGGCAAGGTCTCATTGTAGTTCTGCCTAACTTAGAACTTTAAAATATGTAGACCGAGCTGGCCTTGAACTCACAGAGATCCAACTTCCTCTACTTTCCAGTGCTGGGATTAAAGGTGTGCATCGCCATGCTGAGCTAGGATTTAGTTATTTTAAAGCATGAACTCTTGAGTTAAATGATCCAGAATCTCTTGATAAGTATAATGGGGTTTTGTGATGTATTTTAAAAGGTTCAAGTTTATATTTCCTAAGCATGATGTGTGTTTCTTAAAGTTTCAGAATTAATTTCATTGATTGTACACTTTTGCATGTTTATAGAATTTGTGTATAGTAAATTATAAATGTTATCAAAGGTATGGAATTGCCTTGATACTATGTAATCATTTAACAGTTAGTTGTTAGCTTAGGGAAAAATGGCTTCCAGAACATAGGAGTTGTATCATAATTAATGTTACATTATTATACTTTCACATTTTTTATGTCCGTTTTTGTTTATGTCTTGAATTTCAGGGGGAAAAAAATAATGGCTTTGATGTTCTCTACCATAATATGAAACATGGACAGATATCAACTAAAGAACTAGCAGACTTTGTTAGAGAAAGGTACGTATTTTTATAAGTGGTTTAAGAACTTACCAATTTAAATTTTAGAATATAAATAATTGTAAAAATTTTAGTTGGATTTGAATAATTAAAGTTCACTTTTTAAAAACATAACTATATTTTAAAGGAGTGTTTTACAAACTTCTATCCTGTCTACATGGAGAGCTGACAATGGCTCAAAGTGGCATTGTTTGAAGGCCCAGTTTGCAAATTATTCCTTTATAATGTCTATACATTTTGCATTGAATGTGTTATCAAAATAATGTAATAAAACAAGATTTTATAGGATGAAACATTGCCATTTCTTTAAGCAAATATGCTAAAAAAATTTGAAAAGACTCTCCCAAACTCAATTTAGTTGCACATTATAATTTTTATTAAAAAGTCTTGTGGTTTTGAATGCTATAAATTTTATTTGTAAAATGTAATTTTCTTTCAACTTTTAGAATATAATAGTCGATTTAAAAGTTATTAGAAGTTAATATAATTTGACAGTGACAAAACTACTTTTGTACTTGGGCTCTCTAACACCTCTTTTATTTTTTTAAATTTTTATTTATTTATTTGTTTTTGGAGACAAAGTCTCACTATGTAGCTCTGGCTAGTCCAGAACTCACTATGCAGACCAGGTTGGCATAGTGGAACTCAATTCTGCCTGCCCCTGCCACCTGAGTGCTGGAATTTAAGACCTTCGGAAATGAAGACCTTGCCCTCCCACCCCACCCCTCATATCCAAAGTCTGAATTAGCTCAGGCTGGCCTTGAATTCTCTGTGTAGCTACAGATGACCTTGACACTGCGTCAGCCATCCCAGCGCTTGACTGCAGGCCTGTGCCACCACATCTGCTTGTTGATGCTATTTCTTAGCACTGTTGTGTGACTAGCTCTACTGCGTTTTTGTTTTTGTTATTTGTTGTTTTTTGTTTGGTTGGTTAGTTTTTTCATATGGACACATTTAAAATCTTCAGATTATATAGGAAATTTTGGCCTTAAATATTATGTTCATTTATTCTTGACAACATAGCTATCTCATGTCTGCTTAGTGCCAGGCACTTGCTTGCATTCTGAAAATACAGTTGCAAATATGCATCTTCTTTCATGGAGTTCATGGGAAGCGGGGTATGAATAATTTTAGTGGAACTAGTTCCTCTGCTTTCCACCTTTCTCCCGGAGAGGGACTCTCACATACTCGGAACTCTGGGTAAAGGCTGTCCTCCTCCTGGCCTCTGCACCAGCATCAGCAGGACTACAAGAAGGCACACTATCTCTGACTCGTCTCCTGGACTTCCTCACTGCTGTCACTAGATACTGAGAGCTCTATATATGTCAGTCACAGGGGGTCTAGTGCTTGTAGGGTGATCTCCTTACCTAGAATGCAGTCCCTTCTGATGCTGTGGACCGTGGGGCAACCTCTCCTCAGACTTTATGTTTGATGTCTGACTCTTTGTTTTGTTTTTTAAAGGCAGAGTTTCTCTCTGTATCCCTGACTGTCCTGGAACTCACTGTAGACCAGGCTGGTCTCGAACTCACAGAGATCCGCCTGTCTCTGCCTCCCATGTGCTGGGAGTAAAGGTACATACACCATGCCAGGCTTGACTCTTCTTAATTGGAAGTGCTTGATGGTGGGGATTTCTTTTCTTTTCTTTGTGTGTTCTCTGGTTCCTCTGTTTATTAAAGCATTTGGCACTGAGTAAGCCCTTAGTAAAGGAAGAATCTGTGCTTGAATGCCAGAAGTTGCTCCTAACTAGTTTATCTGCATTGATTCTTTTTTTTTTTTTTTTAAGACAGGGTTTCTCTGTAGCTTTGGAGCCTGTCCTGGAACTCAATCTGTAGCCCAGGCTGGCTTCGAACTCACAGAGATCCACCTGCTTCTGCCTCCCAAGTGCTGGGAGTAAAGGTGTGCACCACACCCAACGTTGATTCTTGTTCTATAAATCATTCACAGTGTTGTAGCTAGAGGTTTTTTTGTTTGTTTGTTTGTATTTGTTCTTATTTTTGAGCTACAGACTGGCTTGATTTCTTGTTTAAACCATTTCCCAGGTTTAAGCTTGCGTTGTCTTAGCTCACACCGGGTTCCTTTTTTCTTCCATCCTGAGATAACAGTCTTGAACAGGTTCTTCTACTCCAGGCATTGCATTTGCCTGTTCCTCTCTACATTATTTTTCAGACTTTTGCAGAGTGCCCACTTACCCTGCTCTTCCTGGCCTCTGTGACTAGGATGAAACACACCCGTTGTAATCCCTTGTAGTGTTGATAACATCTTTTAATAACTCATTTGGATTTGTTTCTGTGGTTTCGTTTTACTTACGAAACAGTGCCCTATTGTACCTCAGTACTTAGCACTTTGTTATCGTCTGACAGAAGTGCTATTTATTGTCTCTCTCCGTGTCATCCTTTTTAATGTTCTGTTCTTTTCCCTTCTGTCATCTGCACTTATTTTCCAGTAGAGCTATAATTTGTCAGTCTCAGTATTATCTTAGTTTGTTTTTGTGGTTTTTTTTTTCCTTCAATTTGTTGTCTGCTTTTGACTTTTTAAAAAAAATCCGTTTTCTTCTATTGGTTTAGAAGTAATGCCTGTTCTATACTTTTCAAATAGTGATTATCCTAGGTATTACAACACAAGTTCCTTATCCTCTTAATATCTGATGCCAATTGTTACTTTTAGTGCTTCCCTGGAGATGTCCAGACTTCAGAAAAGCACATCCTCCTGACTTGTTTGGAGATCGGAGCACAACTTGCAGGACTTCCATGTCCCGTGTGAGATCACACTCAGGTTGTCAGCCTTGGTGGCAGGGCCATTACTCACTAAGCCGTCTTATTGGCCCCTTTCTTTAAAAAACTTTTTTCTTGAGTCAGGGTCTTGCTATATAAACTCTGACTGTCCTGGTCCTCACTAGATAGCCTAGCCATGGCATTCCTCTTCTTTGGCCTCCAAGTGTTAAGCTTACAGACATGTGCTACCACATCTGCCTGATCTTTGACTTTTCAAAAACTCCATTATGGAAGTACACGTTTCATATCATTTTTGTTTTCCTTTTTTCTTATTAGTTTTAATATTGTTTATTTAATGTTTATGGGTGTTTTGTTTCCATGAACATCTGCATCACATTGCATGCCCATACCTGAGAAGACTCTAAAAGAAGGCACTGGATACCTTGGTATTGGAATTAAAGATTGCTGGCTTTAAGCTGCCATGTGGGTGCTGGGAATCAAACCTGGGTCCTGGAAGAGCAGCCAGTGCTCTTAACCTCTGAATCATCTCTCCAGTTCCTTTAACTTTTCTGTTTGTTTGTTTGTTTGTTTGTTTTGAGACAGGGTCTCACTATGTAGCTCTGTCTGTTCTGAAACTCATTGTGTAGACCACATTGGCCTCTGCCTCCCCAGTACTGGAATTAAAAGTGTATGCCACCATGTATGGCTCCTTCATTTAACTTTTTATTGTGAAAATTCAAGAATTAGGAAACTGTTACAAACTACGAAGTAGGGAACTTTAATTAAACAATATTTAGTGTTTGGAAGAAATTTCTTGACAGCAAATTTTGTCTGTAGTTACCAAGTTTATGTCTCAAAATAGGTAAGGACTTAAATAATCATTATTTTCCAATAAAATTTATAATAAATTAAAATATTATGTAATATCTGATCCAGTTAGTTTGTCTAAGTCATTACTTATTCTTCCACATTTGTAGTATTTTTAACAATAGTTATCAGTCAGGCTTACTAAAACTACCTGTTCTCAGTATTCTGTCGTGGTCAATTGTTTTTGTTTTAACTTTCATGGCCCTGGAGATTGAACCTAGAACTTTGAACCCGTGAAGCAGTCGTTCTGCACCTCAGCCACTTCATTCTCCATTGTTCCTCCCTGTTTTGATGTAGATTGTTTTAAAGATTGATTTGTTGTATGTGTAGGAGTGCTTTGACTGCATATGTAGGTATGTGTGCTGTGTGTGTGCAACCAGAAGACCATGTGATCTTCTGGAACTGGAGTTAGGGATGTCAGAGGCCACCATGTGGTATTGTGCTGGCATTGAACCTAGATCCTCTGCAAGAGCATCAAGTGTATCTCTCCAGTTCCACAACTATTGCACTATTTCTTATATTTTCTTTTTTTCTTTTATTAAGACAGGATCTTTCTACATAGCTCTGACTGTCCTGGAACTCACTAAGTAGACCAGGCTGGACTATTGGGTTCTTAATTTATTTATTTATTTGTTTATTTATTTTTGGGTTTTGGTTTTTGGTGATACCATTTCAGTAGATCAGGTTGGACTACTGAATTCTTGTTTGTTTGTTTTTGTTTTTTTCGAGACAGTGTTTCTCTGTGTAGCCCTGGTTGTCCTGGAACTCCCTCTGTGGACCAGACTGGCCTCGAACACAGAGGTCCACCTTCCTCTGCCTCCTGCGTACTGGGATTAAATGTATTTGCCATCACAACTGGTCCTAGATTCTTATAAAGCTGATATTAGATTAACAGATGTTACATTTTCTCCATTAACAAGGAGGTCACCCATGCTTCCCTTAACTCTTTATAAGTTTTGCCTGTGAGAAACCCTGTTTTACTTCTTAATTTTTTAGCTGCTTTTCCTGGGTGTCCTGCAGGAAAAAGCTGCCTGATAGGCCTCATGGGCTTTTTGGGACATCCTTACTGATTGTTAAACTGTCTTGTTAGTTCCTTGATGCTCTTTTCTTCATATGTATCCTCTTGTTAGTTCCTTGATGCTCTTTTCTTCATATGTATCCTCGCCCCATGTGCTCCCCCCCAACTCCCAGCTACTTCCCAATTCCAAGTTTTTCTTCCATAGACAGTTTTGGTGTCTAATTCCTATTCCTAATTTATAGATTCATTGTCTTTCTTTTTTACATTTATTATTTTAATGTGTATGGGTGTTTTGCCTGCATGTACCATGTACTTGCACTGCCCATAGAGACCAAAAAAGGACGACTGATTGCCCAGAACTGGAGTTAGAGATGGTTGGGAGCCACTGTGTAGATGCTGGAATTGCACCAGATCCTCTGGAAGAACAGCCATGCTCTTAAATTGCGGAGCCATCTCTTCAGCCCTGTGTTTTTCTAGTTAAACTTAACCATTAAGATACTGATATTTTACAAAAAACAAACCAACAACAATAAAAACATAGCCTAGTGGTTGGTGGCACAGGCTTTTAATCCCAGCACTCAGGAGGCAGAGGCAGGTGGATCTCTGAGTTCTATAGAGAGAGTTCCGGGATAGCCAGGGCTACACAGAGAAATCCTATCTCAAAAAACCAAAAAACTAATAATTTTTTTTGTATTAACTTTTTAAAGATAAGCATACTATTCATAGTGTTATTTAAAAATATAGAATAATGAAATTTTTTGTTGTTATTGTCTATTTGTTTGAGGTATTGTCTTGTTGTGTTTCCCAAGATGACTTTAATTTTTGATCTGTCTCAGTGTTCCTGAATGGATGAGATTATAGGTGTGTGTGCTTATGGCTGGCACATAAATGGATAAAGGAACAGAATAAAATCACAGTGAGGGGGCATTTTTGTTAATTCTTTCTGAGCAGTTGTTTTTTGTTTGACTAGGAAGAATTTAAAGATGAGTGTAGAAATTTGGAGTTGAGGTGATGTAGATGTCTAAGTGTAGTTAGGCTGGCAGACTTGGACATTAGTGCAAGAGCCGTGTGGAACCATCAAAATAAATAAACAAGACAGGGATGGTTGTAGACTATTCCACTATTTAAATTTAGCACACAGTTGAAAAGGGCTCGTGAAATTATGGAAAAGGTAAAGGTGTAGCATTTAGAGGTTACGTGTATGAGATAATTTATGTATTTTTTTCTTATACCAGTATTTATTTTATATGTAACAATACTAATTTTGTGTGTGTTTTTTAATTTTTTAATTTAATGGCTTTGATTGGTTTCTTAGGCTAAAATCTTCATGCTATTGATAGTTAAATGCTTTCTAGTGTGGAATACTTAATGTTTTAGACCTTTTTTAAAGTAAATTAAACTCTGAGGTTCAGGACCTCAGAATTGCTGGTGATTCAGTTTTGTGCAAATAATTTGTCATAAAGCTCATTATTAAATTGTTTTAATTACACCTTCATTTATTTTGTGTGCATGGGTGTGTACATGCGTTGGGGTGGAGATTAGAGGACATCTTGTGGGATTTAATTCTCTCCTTCTACCATGTGAGTTCCAGGGATTAATTCAGGTTGTCAAACTTATTGGCAAATATATTTAGCCCAGCCATCTCTCCAGTCCAGCTTTGTTATTTTAAGTATATCACAGTGTTGAACAATAATAAGACTCTATTGAGTATGTTAAGGACAGTGACTTGTCGGATAGCTCAGGCTGGGATTATTAAACTCAACTGTGTACTGGTCTTGAATTTGTGATTTTCCTGCCCCAGCCTCCTCAGTGCAGGGATTGTAGGATGTGTCACCATGCTTGGCCTTGTTAGTTTTATGTTGTTGTTGTTGTTGTTGCAGTATTTTATTAGTTATTATTGTTAATCTCTTAGTGTACCTAATTTATAAATTAAAACTTTATCATAGTTGTATGTATAAGGGCAGATTAGCTACTCATACTTGGCCATCGCTGTGACAGAACACTTGAGAAAGGCAATCTAAGAAAGGTTTATTTTGGCTCTCTGTTTCAGAGGTGTTAGTCCATGCTAGTCATTTGTATTGCTTTGAGCCTGAGGCAAAGCCAGTTATCACAGCAGTGAGAGAATCTAGCAGGGGCTGCTTACCTTAGACTGCCAGGAAGCACAGAGCTAGATAAAAAGGAGGCTAAGAGGGAGGTCTATCTTGCCAGGATACACAATTCCTCCAAATAGGCCCCACCACTTGATTTTTACCGCTTCCCAATAATGTCACCAGATTATGAATCCACCACAGAATTAATCCATTACTTAGGGCAGAGGTCTCATTACCTTATGCCCTCTCAGTGATTGGGATAACCAACTGGAGACCAAACCTTCGACATAGGAGCTTTGTTTGGGACACTGTATATCCAAACCATAACTCTAGAGCGTAACACTGTCCATGATTTCAGACATCCACTGGGGCCCTCTGCCTATTTTCACCATGTACTTTGAGGCATACTTTCGTGTGCATTTTTAATCATATTTTTGTAACTTTGCTATGTTTGGATTGCTAAACAGTAGATATTATAATACAACAATTTAATTTAACAGAGCTACAATAGAAGAGGCATATTCCAGATCAATGACAAAACTAGCGAAATCTGCAAGCAATTATTCACAACTTGGGTGAGTTAATTTCTAGTTGTTTCTAAATGTTTATTATTATTTTCTTCTTTTCTTTCTTTCCTTTTTTTCCCCCCTTTTTTCTTTTTTCCCCCTGAGACAGGGTTTCATCATGTTGTGTAGCCCTGACTATCCTGGATTTCACTCTGTAGACCAGAAACATAACAGAGATCCGCCTACCTCTGCCTCCCGAGTGCTGGGATTAAGGTCATGTATTACCACTGCCCAGCTGAAATTTCTTAAATAAATGTGTAAAAATTGCCTGTTCTCCCTTATTTGGAACCTCGCCAATAAAGTGTGTGTGTGTGTGTGTGTGTGTGTGTGTGTGTGTGTGTGTGTGTGTGAGAACATGCATGTGCATATACAACAGCATGTAGAAAAGAGGACAAGAAAGGCTAAATATTAGGAAATGACAGAGGACCAACTGTAAACATGAATTGTTAAAGAGGATGTAAACCTGATAGTTTTTCTGATTCTAACTTTGTCATGGATTTTTTGGTTTTAGTAGTGGGTACGTGCATAATAACATTCAGTAGTGAAATATAAAATCCAGTGTGAAGCTTTATAGCTTCCATTCCAATTGGCTACTCTAACTGTATAGAAATTTCACTGAGTTGTGTCTTTGGGTCTGGTTAATTTTGTGTGTGATTTTTTTTTTCCCTTTAATTTGCAACTTATAATGTTTAAAGTAAAATTTGAAGTATATTAGATTTTTTTTTAATTTGTGGAACTGGAGAGATGGCTTAGGGGTTAAGAACTCTTGCTGCTTTTCTAGGGGATCCAGGTTCAATTCGTAGCACCCACATCGTGGCTCACAACCATCTGTAACTTCATTTCCAGGGGATTCAGTGCCTTCTGGCCTTGGGCATTAGACCCTCACACCTGGTATGCAGATATACACACAGGCAAAGCACCCACGCACATAAAATAAAACAAGAGGGCTGGAGAGATGACTCAGTGGTTAAGAGCACTCACTGCTCTTCCAAAGGTCCTCAGTTCAATTCCCAGCACCCACATGGCAACTCACAACTGTCTTATGCCCTCTTCTGCTGTGCAGATGTACATGCAGACAAAGTACCTATAAAGATAAAATACATAAATAAAGAATTAAAAAAATACCAAGAAAATTCTTTTGTGTAGACTGGTAAGAAGGTAAGGCAGAAGATGCCTATGTAGACTCAGTTCTGTTCTTTCTACCTTTACATGGGTTCCAAGGACTGAACCCAGGCTATTGAGTTTATATACCAAGTGCCTTTACCTACCAAGCCATCTTATTGGCCTCAAGAAACCTATTTTTAGAGAAATCTTATATTGAATCCCTTTTTGGTATAAAGAATATGTTGGTAAAGGTACACCGTCTTAACTGCCTTGTAATTCTTGAGTAGTGTGTATCAGGCTTACAGGAAGTAGAGTCCATGTATTTTCAGGTATTTTTTTCTCTTGAAAATTTCTATGTAACCACTGTCAGATTTAATGTTGATTGAATTTCAGAGTAAAATCTAACCAGAACAATCCTAGTCTAAGGAGTTTAATTAACCTCTTTGAACTTCTTTATAATTGCATATCATGATTGCTCCAGCTAACTTTTCTACTGGTTAGGTATTATAGCAGTTGGCAAAGAGTCCATGTTAGAATAAGTCATTGTTTCTCTACCCTCTTGCCTTAGTGGCTGTTGTTGCTATTTGTTTTTCCTATTAGAAGCTTATTGTAGAGACTTTTAAAGCAAATACTTGAGCGCAGAGTTATCTACCTTTAGACTATTCTACACAGACCAGCCTGGTTTAAACTAACCATAGAAATTTTAGTGCTATTGAAGGGATGGTAAGTATAGAAGTCTTTGGATGCATTTGAGCTTGTTAAACATTTTAAGTCTTTACTATTGAGAAAAAGTGGGAAGAAAATATGTAACACATTCCATACACTGTGGTAGAAAGGTGATAGGAAATTGTTTAAGTACACAGGTACGATTACAAAGCTCAGATCAAGGTTTCACACTGCCGCTGTTAAGTAATTTGTGTGAAATGTTGAAAGCATTTACAAAGAACTGACTTGTAAAAATTGATTTTTGCTTACTTAAATTCAGAAGGGGGAGCTGGAGAGATGGCTCAGCGGTTAAGAGCACTGACTGCTCTTCCAGAGGTCCTGAGTTCAATTCCCAGCAACCACATGGTGGCTCACAACCATCTGTAATGAGATCTGGTGCCCTCTTCTGGCCTGCAGGGATACATGCAGATAGAACACTGTATACATAATAAATAAACAAATCTTAAAAAAAAAAAAATTCAGAAGGGAAGGTTTTATTGTTGTTACTTTTATTATTGTGATGTTGGGAATCAACCCAGGGTCTCTTATATGTGAGGCAAGCACTCGGTCATTGAGATATGTCTCCAACTCCAGAGAAACTTTATTATTATTCTTTTTAATTTATTTAGTTTTATGTGCGTTGGTGTTTTTCCGATGTGTATATTTGTGTGAGGGTTTTGGAACCCCTGGAACTGGAATTATAGACAGTCTTGAGCTGCCATGTGGGTGCTGAGAACTGAACTTTAGTCTTCTGGAAAAGTAGCCAGTGCTCTTAAACACCGAGCCATCTCTCCAGCCAAAACTTTATTTTTGATTAAGCATTTTTAATGGGATACTAATCATTTAAAAGTTTGATAAATTAATTTTAGCACTAATCATAGAAAGGCTTATGATGTGTCTGAATACAATTAAATGGCAGGAGCTCTGAAGACCAGTGACATAAAATTAAACAAGTTTTGCATCCCTGTGGTTCAAAGATATTTTAAATAATTAAACAAGGACAGATGTATACAATCTATGGGTCATTTCATTATTTTAATTTCATCTTTTACCTAAAGAAAATTGCTAAATATAGCATTATTGATTCCATTGGGTTCAATTTAGAACCTTAAACTTTACTTTTTATTTTTTACTTTTTGTTATGGAATGTGGTGATATGTATGTGTGTGGCTGGACACACCTGTGCACACGTGAGCAGCAGGATCAGAAGACAAGTTTCGGAAGTCACTTCTCTCCCTCTGTGGTGGGCTCTGGGAATTGAACTCGGGACATCAGGTGTACTGGCAAGCATGCTTTTACTTACTGAGCCATCTCACTGGCTCCTTTTTATTTTAATAAATTATCCTTTTGTTTTGCTTTTCCCTTAGAACATTTGCACCAGTGTGGGATGTGTTCAAAACATCTACAGAGAAATTAGCAAATTGTCATTTGGATCTTGTTAGAAAATTACAGGAATTAATAAAGGAAGTTCAGAAGTATGGAGAGGAGCAAGTGAAATCTCATAAGAAGGTAACTTTTTCTTGTTAGAGGATTGAGTGGTCACAGTAAGTGTTTTATAGCTTATCTTATTGAACCATTTCTTATCAAACAGACTAAAGAAGAAGTTGCAGGGACTCTGGAAGCAGTCCAAGCCATTCAGAACATAACTCAGGCCCTCCAGAAGTCTAAGGAAAATTACAATGCCAAGTGTGTAGAGCAGGAACGTCTGAAAAAGGAAGGCGCTACACAAAGAGAAATAGAAAAGGTAACCATAAGAAAAACATCTCCACACTCCGGAGCGCTTTCTTCTTTGTCTGTGTAATGTGTGTGTGTGTGTGTGTGTGTTGAGGGGGGGGTATGTAGAGCAGATGCATGCATGTGTGGAGGCCGAGGTCACTCTGTCTTCTTCTGTCACTCGCCCTTATTTTTTGAGGCAGGGTCTCTTAGTGAACCTGGAACTAACTCAGCTAGATGGACCAAGAGGCCATCGAGTTCCTACAATCCAAGAGTCTCTACTTTCTTCAGTCCCAGGGTTGCAGAAGTACCCACCATGTCTGGCTCTTATATAGATGCTGGGTCCTGAACTCCAGTCTTTATGCTTCCATGGCATGAACTTTACTGAGCTGTCTCCCCACACTGGAGACTTACTTAGTAAGATAGTTGATGAAATAATTGAGTCTGTTTAGAAAGACATAGCCAATTAAAGGTAAGCTTTAAGTGTATGTTGTTGCTGACCAACCGAGTTTAAGTTGCGTTGCATTGGACCATAACCTTTTTCCTATTCTGTTTGAACTGAAAGTAGGTCTTTTTCCTTTCCGCTTTCTTTTTTGTTTTTGTTTTTGTTTTTTGAGATAGGGTCTCTCTTTGTATCCCTGTCTGGTCTGGAACTTGTAGACCATGTAGAGATCCACCTGCCTCTGCCTCCTGATTGCTGGGATTAAAGGCATGTGCCACCATGCCTGGTCTTTTCCTTTCTTCTTAACACAGTTCAACCATTCATTTATTTGATATCTCTCTCTCTCTCTCTGTGTGTGTGTGTGTGTGTGTGTGTGTGTGTGTCTGTCTGTCTGTCTGTCTGTCTGTCTCTTTTTTGGTTTTTTGAGACAGGGTTTCTCTGTGTAGTTTTTGGAGCCTATCCTAGAACTTGCTCTGTAGACCAGGCTGGCCTCGAACTCACAGAGATCTGCTTGCCTCTGCCTCCTCTGTTGGGATTAAAGATATATATCTCATTTAGAAATAAATTTGAAATCTTTGTAAAATATTTAACATATCTAGTTAGAAAAACAAATGTATACTTTCAAATAAAAGTTAGGAGAGAAAAAATAAAAACATTGATGGAATTTGGAGTAATAAGCTCCTTTAAAGTTTATATAATAAATAAAAATTGGGAGGCAAGAAAAAGATGAGGTAACAATTAAATTTGTAGTTTAAAACATGTTCCAGACACAGCAATTATAAATAAAATACAAAAAGAAAAGCCGAGTTAACTGAGTTCAAAGGAAGAGTGTTGTCTTTGGGGATCAGAAGCCCAAAATGACATGAAAATATTGTAATCGAAATTTGTTGGGCTCAAATTCCTAAGGTAGGCAGTGGAATTTGACTCTTACATGACAAAGGGGAACAGAAGTTCCCACCGTACTATAAGTCATACAGAACCTGGCTCACTGCTAAAAGCTGTGCAAGTGAAACAGTGGTCTAAGTCCAGAGACTAGGGGAGATTGGGTTCTTGGAGACATAAACTATAGTTGCATAATCCTGACCTGGAGCCAGTCTGTAGAACCAGTCCATGACTGATACTCTAAAAGGAAAAGGATTTAAAACTGTCTTTTAAAACCATATTAAATTAGCTCTTGGAGAGTTGGTGGCAGATAACCTGAAAACTAGGTGGTTGGGTGTGAATGATAAAGGAAGGTGTGCTGCTGCCTCCTGCGTCCTGGTAGCTGCTCTTCCCTTGAGGGCAGGGGAGGGAAGAGAAGAGGGAAAGCCTAGAAACACCCCATTTGGAATGAGCAAACAAGAGTCTAGAACACATTAAAGAGGTCTAATATTGAGACAGGTCACTAGTGCGTTTAGTAACTGGAATAAGAATTCTCATTGGGTGAAATTTTTTATTAAAAAAGGATCACAACAAATACAAATGTTTGTGTTAGGCTGTGCAAAGAAGTAAGTGAATGAATGTAAATCATGCTAGAGAGGATTAAGAAATTAACGGAGGCATAATGAAACAAGATTTACTCGATAAAATCCAGCTAATTTTTAAAACATGGAAATGAAAACAAATACTAAAAAAATGTATTTTTAAAGGAGCAGAGCTAAATAAGTTATAGTTAAAAAAATTTGAAAGATAGGATACTTTGAATATTTATTCTTTATCCAAAATGCTTGGAACAGGAACTTTGTCAGATTTTTGGATCTTTTCCAGATTTGGGGTTATTTAATTATTATTAATAATATTATTATTTTGAGACTGTTTCACTGTGTTTTCCTGGATAACCTAGAGCTCACTATGTAGACCTGGCTGGCCTTGAATTTAAGAGATCCCAGTGCTGGGATTAATGACATGCACCAGTATGCCTGACTGGATTTGGAGGATTTGATATGTATAAAAGGGTAGTAGTAGGACCCAGGTATTTATATAAATTAAATTGTTTTGTTTATATTTTATGCCTATGTATTAAAGATAATTGCCCACAATGTTGTAGTTATTTTTTACATCTAAAGCCCCACTGGATTTTTCTACTTGTGGTGTCATATTTGTACCCCTGAAAGTTTAAGATTCTTAGGTCAGGGGTGCTTACCCTGTGTTAAGAGACCTTATCCAGAACATATTACAGAGAAATAAACTTACCCTCATTCATTTAATATAAATTTCTAAGGGAATGAAAAGGAATCCAGGGAATGGTATGCAACTACTGCTTGGAGAATCAGTAGTTCAGACTGAAATCAGGGTTGAAGAAATTCAGTAGTCTTCAGTTTGCAATTAAACATATTAAATAAATAATAGATTTAATTACAGAGAAAAAATACAAAAAATACAAAAAGAAAAAATACAAAAAGTCATGTTGCTGTTGATAACATGACACGTTATTGCTTGTGCAAACTTGACTGCACGATTGGACAGCTGTGTGGTAGCCCACCTCAAACTGGCTATGTAGTCAAGGATGATCTTGAACTCTTGATCTTCCTGCCCTCCTGCCTCTACTTCCTGAGTCCTGGTGTTTACAGCTCTGTACCACTACACCAGTTTTTGCAGTGCTGGTAATTGAATCTGCTGCTTCACATGTGCTAGGCAGGAACTCTACTGCCCGAGGCAGCCCCACACCACCCCTTACCATATTAATAATATCCCCTCTAAGTAAAGACTTCAGCAGCAAAGCATTTAGAATTCTAGAAACCAGTTACGGAAGAGGAAAGGATGTTCCAGGAGTGCCCTTCCATCTCTTAAATTCCCATCTGATGTAAGGACTAATACTGAGACATAATTACCTAGTACAGATCTTCTGTGTTGACTTTATTACTATTGGCTTATAATAGTGACATCAATATTACTAGTATGAGGGGCCATCATTACATTGTCAGTAACATCATATGTTTACTTGGAAAATCGATTGAAATTTTCAGTTCGCTAATATAATAAAAACACATTTACAAGTGTGTTTATCTCTAAGGCATAGAGTAAATTATTGTCTTAATGAATGATTTGCTCAAGTATATTTTATGATTGACTGCTGGATTAGGTATAATAATTTGCATTGAGTAGTAAATAAATGTTTTGGTTCCTGGCCTCTTGCTATGCTGTTTCGTGGTTAAAAACTAAATACATGTTATCTCTTGCTGTCTTCAAGAAGCTTCCCTTTTCTTGGAGAGCTAAAATACATTATTAAATAGATAGAGCCAGAAATTAGAGAGAGGATAGAGTGGTGATTTGTAGGAAGAGAGGAGTAGTATTTTGTATGGAACATGTGAAAAGGAAAAATTATGGCTAGATATGTACCTCAGTGGTAGAGCACTTGCCTAGCAGTGTGTGTGTGTGTGTGTGTGTGTGTGTGTGTGTGTGTGTGTGTTCTTAATTTGGTTTTCTTTTACCTTAAAATATTTTTTTAAATATATTTTAGTTGAGGGGAAAACATCACATATATGTATCAAAATACAATATATTTTGATCACATTTTCACCTCCCCAACTCTTCCCAGATCTCCCCACCTCACTGCCCACACAACTTTGTTCTTTTTCTCTCTTTCTGTAAAAAAAAGAAAAGAAAAGAAAATGAAAGCAAAAAAGCCCAGTAAGACAAAAAAACTGCCCAAGTGAAACCAAAGCCCACAAAAATAAACGAGGGAGTTCGTTTTGTGTTAGCATAAACGTTCTGTGGACTCGGTGTCTACTTCTTCCCCTTCACAGTTTTGGGATCCCGTCTGGCCTGAAGCTGTGCAGATCTTTGCTTGCTGCCACAGTCTCTGATTGCCTGTTGTGTCTTGAAGACATTGTTCCCTTCAAGTCACCCACCACTCTGGCTTACAATCTCTTTCTTCCGTGTGGACCCCTGAGCCTTGAGGACAGGGTTGATAAAGGTGTTCTCTTTAGGACTTAGTGCTCCAAAGTCTCCCACTCTGCGTGTTGTTCAGATGTGGCTCCCTGTGTTCCCATCCACTTCAAGAAACTTGTTTGATGTGGTTGAGCAAGGCACTGATCTATGGGTATGTGCCACTAGGAGTCATTTTATTACTGTGCTCCTTTAGCAGAATAATAGTATTGGGTTTTCCCCTAGGCCCTTGAACTGTCTATCTAGTCTCAGGTCTGGGTCACATTAGCAGTGTCAGGTAGGGTTCCATCTCAGGGAGTGGGCCTTAAATCCAGTCAGAAAGTGGTTAGTTGCTCCCACAACATTTGTGCCACTAATACATAAGTATATCTGGCAGGTAGGTCTCTTTTGGAGGTCTCAGTTTGTAGCTGAGTGATACTGATGATTAACTTTCTCCCCGGAACTGTGGAGAGTACCTTCTAGTACCATGGACACTACTACTCAAAAGGGGTGAAGCTATAGTTGGGTACTAGCTCAACGACTCCATGTTCAATGATAAAGTGAGTGTTGTGGAGAGCAACCAGTAGCCTTGTGATGTTTGGAGGTTTCCGTGGGGCCACTTTAGCTAATGACTCAACAAGATACAACCCAATCCTAGCACTGGAGGTTTTACTGTTTGCCTAACATTTGTAAAGCCCTTGGTTTGATTATTTGGCATTGCAAAAAAGAAGGAAAGAAAGATTGTAAGAAATATTCTGTGGGAGCTTGGAGAGATGGCTCAGTGGTTAAGAGCAATTGCTGTTCTTCCAGAGGACCCAGGTTTAGTTCCCAGCACCCGTATTAGGTGGCTCACAACCATCTGTAACTGCTGCTTCAGATCTGATGCCTCTGCTCTCTATAGCACCTGCATTCTTGTTCATGGACCCACATGCAGACGCATACACCTACACATAATTTTAAATAATAAATAAATCTGAAGAAAGATTTCATGAAACAAATTGCTTTTAAAAGTATAGATATGAGCCGGGCGGTAGTGAGTTCCAGGCCAGCCTGGTATACAGAGGGAGATCCAGGACAGGCACCAGAACTACACAGAGAAACCCTGTCTCAAAAAAACAAACAAACAAAAATATATAGATATGGTCATTTTTTAAAATTTCTCTCTGTTTATGAATATCCTTTTAAATTGTAAATTTCTCAATCATGTCTTTATTAGTATATGACATATGAACTATTTAGCAAAATGTAATAGACAGCAGAATAAAAGTGATTTAGGATGAAGAACAAGGGAAGAAGGGTCTCCCAGTAAGGCTATGTCTTTTTGCTAAGCTGTTACTATAAACCACTTCGTGGACTGTAGACTGTTGATTTTTCGTGTAGAAACTAAAGATTTACTTAGAAGAAAATCCAGAAGGAAACCTAGATGACTATGCCAATAGATTTTCTTTTTTCTCTTTTTGGTTTTTTGAGACAGGGTTTCTCTGTGTAGCTCTGGCTGTCCTGGAACTCGCTTTGTAGACCAGGCTGGCCTCAAACTCACAGAGATTCGCCTGCTTCTGCTTCCTGAGTGCTGGGATTAAAGGTGCCACCATGCCTGGCTAGATTTTTTTTTCTAAAATAAATTTTAGCAAACATGGTTATATAGGGTCCCTGGGATGGAACATAGTAAACTTTACAGAGACATTTTATCTAATTGTTGTATTTGAATAGGGCCAGGATGCTTAAGAAAGTATTATCAAATGGCTAGACAGTCAGACAAAGTACAACTGTTACAGATTTTATTTACATTCTTTAGGGATGGGCAACTTGGTGCAAGTCAGTAACTTAGACATGCCTTTATATAACAATAAAATTTAACAATGTGTATTTCTTTTTTTGGTTTTTCGAGACAGGGTTTCTCTATGTAGCTTTGCGCCTTTCCTGGAACTCACTTGGTAGCCCAGGCTGGCCTCGAACTCACGGAGATCCGCCTGGCTCTGCCTCCCGAGTGCTGGGATTAAAGGCGTGCGCCACCACTGCCCGGCACAATGTGTATTTTTTATGATGTTCCTTGTTAGAAACATAACAGCTGTTAACAGTTATTTTGTAAATTGGCCTATGTGCCAGATCCTACCATAAGCATTAGTTGTGTTTTCATTAATGTGTCTGTGTCTGTGTCTGTGTATGTGTTGCAGTCAGAAGATAATATTCAGGAGTCAGTT
Source organism: Peromyscus attwateri (assembly GCA_902168425.1). Classification (NCBI taxonomy): domain Eukaryota; kingdom Metazoa; phylum Chordata; class Mammalia; order Rodentia; family Cricetidae; genus Peromyscus; species Peromyscus attwateri. The sequence goes on from CABHPP010138135.1 coordinate 21,882, forward strand.
CTCTCTTCCCTCGTGTAGGTTTCAGAGTCGTCAGGTGTGGCAGCAGGCACTACCGTTACTTCCTGAACCATGGCCATCTCACGAGCCCCACGCACTTTATCTACTTATAGTTGGGTCACTACTGCAGCCTTAAAAATATCTGGTATTGGCCCTGTTTTAGGAGTAAGAGAGCAATGTAAAACTCAAAGATAAAGTAATAGGGGAAGTAAATGGTAGATCCAAAATTTGAACTAATTCTCCTCTGGCTTCAGGCCAGTTTTATTTACAGTACATGGTGAAATGGTACCCTGTATATACTTTATTTAAGAAAGCAGGAAAGGGTTTGGAGAAACGGCTGTGAGTTGGATTCCCAGCATCCAGGTCAGGCATTTAGAATTACCTGTAACTCCAGTTTCAGGGGATCTGAGGTCTTCTTCTGGCCTTGCTGGGTATTCACACACATGTGACAGATACACACCATAAATAAAAATAAATCTTATTTTAAAAGGCAGGAAAGCATATAACATACATGTTTAGTATAATTTTTTATTGAATTTTAGAGAACCCAAGATTGTCTGTTTAGAGAAGACCACACCAATCTCAGCCCACAGCAAAGCTAGTTTTTCTATTTCTAGTTCTTGTCCTGGAAACACAGCTAAAGATAATTACATATTGGCGCTGACTGGCCCTACACAAATGTCCTGTTATAAACCTTTTACTCGGCTCTTAGCGTCGCTTTAGACCTCTTAGTATTTTTAATCATCTAGTCTTATTACCCGGTATGTCCTCACACTGTAGTTTGATGAAACTTACTTTGTTCTTACCAAGGATAGGCTTCCCGAGCACAGCCTACTATTTGTTGCTCATCAGATGATCTGTTATCTCATCAAGAATGTGGAGCTATTTGTGTATTGAAACCCTACAGTTTGTCCTTCATCTTTGAACTCGTATTCTACAACCATCTTCTCATGTCCGAGTCGATCAGCCTTTAGATACTAGGGATTTCTTCTTTTCCTGCCACCTTCAGGCTGGCTGCTACCCCAGACCCTGCCTTGGCCTGCTGCTCCTATTGCCCAAATACTGTTGTCTGCAGCAGGGAAGACTGTCTGTAGCTGTGTGTCTGCCCAGTACAGATCTGATTAGGATAGCTTTCCCCTAGACTGTGTCTCACCTGAGGTTTATATTGATTTCTGTGGTCTTGTTACTTTCTGATTTCTATTCATGTGTAGGTTATTTTGCAAAGTCCTTGAGGAAAAGATGTCCTTACATAACTTATTCATGTTCCTCTCATTAATATTTAATATTGTCATTAAGTAACTGATAAAATTAAAACTAGATTATTACCATAGTGGGTTTTCGATCTTGAAAATAGATACTGAAAAATAGATAAAAATTAAAAATAAATTTATTGGTTTATTGGAACATCCTAGAAACTGAGAGCCATCATGACAAATCAGTCTTTCTGATTTTGAGTTTGGTTTATTAGACTTTAATCAGACATTAAATGGAATACGTATGCGTTAATGGGAGAGGAGGAAGGTGTACCATTGTAGAAAAGCGTATCAGGTGCCTTCTGATGGTGCACTTTTTTACATTGTCAAGAAGTTTCTCACAGCTGTTGCTTATGGTTATACAGTCTTGCTTTGGGCTATAAAGTGGGCATGTTTGAATATTTTGAACTATATTCCATTGGACAGAAAGAAGAGTCCATGTTTAATTCCTGAGTTATTATTGTCTGCCCATAACAAAAAGAAAGCGACTAAGGCAGGCACTAAAGGATTAAACTTTGTTGTGTATCATACCAGACTCTCAAAATGTACTTTCATTTGTTACTTCATATTACCTTACATTAAGAAAGAAAAATGGTTAACCTTAGTTTTATATGCTTTTGAGGGGTGGGCTAGAAAGATGGCTCAGCAGTTAAGAGCACTGGTGGGTGTTCTTGCAGAGGACCCAGGTCTGGTTCCCAGCACTCATATGGTGGTTCACAGCCATCTGTAACTCTGTTTCTAGGAGATCTGATGTCTTCTTCTGCCCTCCGAGGGCACTAGAAATGCACGTTGTTCACAGATATATGTGAACGTAGACACTCATACACATACAATTAAATTCAATGCATCTTTTAAAACTACGTTTGTTTTGTTACAGGCAGCTGTTAAATCTAAGAAAGCTACAGATACTTACAAACTCTATGTGGAAAAGTATGCATTAACAAAAGCTGATTTTGAGCAGAAGATGACAGAAACAGCTCAGGTTGGTATTTTTAAGGCTTTAAGTTGAAGACAGAATACTTATATTTGTATACATTGATTAAATAATAGTATGTTTCTGTTTATTTTTTTTTACTATTAGAAAAATGTAAATGAACCGTTTCAGTGCTGTAATAATTTATATTGGCATCTTGTTTGGGAGATTGAGGGCCAACATGCCAGAGTGCTAATGCTTGTTATACAGGTTACTTTTCACATTACTGTGATCAAACACCCGAGAAAGGCCTGGGTTTACCTGAGTTCATGGTGTACGTTTAGAATATAAGGCTACTTTCTTGCATCTTAGAGGACCAGGAAGCAGAAAGTTTGGTCCAGAAGTGGAACCAGCCTAGACTTCTCAAGCCCTGGCCCTATCTTCTACATCTACTAGCTAGGCACATTTATCCAAAGGATTCCATGCTCTCAGAACAGTTCAGCTGGCTGGGGACCAAGTTGTGAAACACATGAGCCTGGGATGGACATTTCACGTTCAGACTCTAACAGTGTGATAAAGGTTTATTCAAATAAATAAGAGCTGTTTAAAGATCATTGAGGAAAAGGAAGGCATTGGTAGATGGTGAAGACAATGCTGGTTGTCAGGCTTGAGTTTGGAGTTCCTGATGTACTTCTGCGTCAGAAGAGTACTGGAAGATACTCAGTAATGAAGATACAGCAGTAAACAAAACCGTGAAAAGCCTGTTGTCACAGGGCTCGAATTTGAGTGGAGGAAGACAGACAATGCAAATGTTTGTGCTCTTTAATTTGGGATCAACTGCATGTAATTCGGTGTTCTTTCAGCCCTGGTTGAAGGCGTATTTTAAGGGAGGTGCACTTGATGAATCCTACCTAACAACGCTTCTACTGCCACTCTTGTTTTTTGATCTTAGCATCTAGCACCACTTACAACTTGAGGAATTTAATTTTACCTGGTAGCTAGCAGAGGACCCGCAGATCACAGTGGGGGCTTACCCTGTGTCATGCCGCATGTTCTTCGTGCGTGCTGCATCTCTGGCCTGAGGCTAACGATGAGACTTCTTGGAACGTTTCAGTCGTCACTTAGTCCTACTCGTTGTCGTGTCTTTTCCTACTGAAGCATAAATTATGTGAGGACAAGGACCAGATGCTTTGTTTGTTTGTTTGGTTGGTTGGTTTTTCGAGACAGGGTTTCTCTTTATAACAGCCCTGACTGTCCTGGAACTCACTTCGTAGACCAGAGTGGCCTCCCTCTGCCTCCCGAGTGCTGGGATGAAAGGTGTGTGCCACCACCACCCAGCAGTTTATTCTTATTTCCTCAGCAGTTGAAATAGTTTTTCTCAGTGGGTGGGCATGTATTAGATGAGAGAAGTCTTGACAAATCGGGAACTTTGATTGCTACGTTTGTTTTTTCTTGTCTCCTCACTTGAGGAAACGAATGACTTAGATTTCACAAGCCAGGAAGTGTGCTTGTTTGCATGCACGCATGCACGCATGCATGCATGCATGCAGGCACCCCCATCCCTGTTTACCTAGTATGCCAAGGCTCTGCTAGATGGACTGTAGTCAGGTGACAGCAGAGGATGGAGGCAGACATGAAGTACATGCTTATAAAATAGCACATTTTTATAAATGTTATAAAGGGAGGGACTAGGGGTCCAGGAGAGGGAATAACAGGAGTGACTTAATTTAAATCAGGAGGTTGGAAGACTTCTTTTGGAAGTGACATTTAAAATTGAGACTTAGGCCGAGCGGTGGTGACACACGCCTTTAATCCCAGCACTCGGGAGGCAGAGCCAGGCGGATGTCAGTGAGTTTGAGGCTAGCTGGTCTACAGAATGAGATCCAGGACAGGCACCAAAACTACATGGAGAAACCCTGTCTCAAAAATCAAATCAAAACAAAACAAACAAACAAATAAATAAATAAATAAATAAATAAATAAATAAATAAAATTTAAAACAAAATTGAGACTTGGGGCTGGAAAGATGGCTCAACAAGTAAAGACACTGGCTGCCGAGCCTCACATCCAGTGTTCAGTCCCTGGAGCCCAATAAATACATAAATATAAACCACAGAAATAAAGAAATAAAAACTGAGACCTGAAAATAAGTAGAATAGTAGGGTAGAAGTGTCCTAGGCTTTGGGGCCATGAGTATAAGATAGATGCTGTATTCTAGAAAGTAAACGTAAAACTGAGAAAAATCAAAAGGAACTAGTTAAATGAGGTTTAAAAGATAGGTGAAGACTAGGCTGTACCAATTACTAGCTGTTCTAAGAAGAGCGGCAGCCACCTAAGTTTTGTTGTAACATGATTGGATCTGTATTGTAAACTGAGTTCTGGCAGTTTGTGAAGAATGCATTTTTCTAGCCCCAGAGCAGTGAGTAGTCCAGTTTGGAAGTCCATAATAGTCAGGTGAGAAGGGTCAGGGTCTTGTGGTCCATTTTGAGGAGAGTTGCAAATGCTGTGGAAGTCTCAGGGATTAGGGCGGGAGAGATTCTCGGGAGAAAGTTTGACTTTTCACATGGGTAGATAGAGGAGTGGGAGAGGCTTCCTAAAGCACTTGGTGACGTGTGGAGAACAGATTGCAGATAGAGAGTATGTTGATTGTGAGGTAGCAGGTGCTCTTACAGCGCTGCTCTTACAGCGCTGGATGTAATGTTTCATTGTTATAGCCACAATTTTGAATCCTCAAAGTTCTGGAAACCCAAAATTGTCTTTATTATAGCTCTTTTGACAGCAAAACTTGACCTGAATCTATGTGAAGTTGTTTATAATTTTAATTACCTTAGACTGAATGTACATGCTTTCTTTAGAAATATTATAATTAATAAGCATCAGATTGTGCTGGTAGTAGCATAAATGTGTCATTTTTATATTACCACATATCTTTATTTTAAAAATCCAAAAAATTTGAATTCTAAAACAAAGCTGGTCCCAAAGATTTCGGGTAAGAAATTGTAATCTGAGCCTCTGTAAAATAGTGTGAGGTCCCAAAGCCACGATGACTTCATGTTTGATTTGCACGATCTTTGAGAACTTGATAGAGGAAGAGAATGAGACCCACATAAAGGCCAGAGTCAAAGAAAACCGGGGTGTGCTGTGTCACTGCAGAATGGCTCTGTCAGTTGTGTTGCATGGAAAAGATGATGCTTCCACAAGAAGCCTTTGGTTATGTTAAATGAGGTTCTCTAAAGTAGTGAACTTTCTGTTGCAGAGAAGACTATTAAAGACTGCAGCAAATGCTGTTTTGACTTCTAAATCATGAAGCACATGTATTTAGCCGTGTGGTGGTGGTGCACACCTTTAACCCCAGCACTCGGGAGGCAGAGGCAGGCGGATCTCTGTGAATTTGAGGCCAGTCTGGGCTACAGAGCGAGTTCCAGGACAGCCAGAAGTGTTACACAGAAAAACCTATCTTGAAAAACCAATTAAAAAATTTTTACTGTTAATTTTGCATTTCTGCTAATATCAGTTAATCATTTAAATTAAAATAGGAATTAGAATTTGCTGTTCAGTATTTTTCTTTATTGATGCTACTTAACTTTAAATTAAATATGGGAGTTTTGCATGTATAGACCAGAAGAGGGCATCATACCCCCTGGGACTGGAGTTACAGACAGTTGTGAGCCTCCTTCCGTGTGGATGCTGAGAATTGAACACGAGTCCTTTGGAATAGCAGCCAGTGCTCTTAACTGCTGAGACATCTCTTGACCTCCTAAATTTTTTAAAAAATTTTATGTTTGTGCAGGGCAGAGAACAGCTCTATGGAGTGGAATCTCTCATGCTACTTTGTGTGGTCCAGGATCCAACTCAGACCTGTACTTACACACACACACACACACTCACACTCTCTCTCTCTCTCTCTCTCTCTCTCTCTCTCTCTCTCTCTCTCTCTCTCTCTCTCATACAAGTTGTTTGTTGTGTGTTTGTTTTTAGGTTCTGTATGGGCCAAGCTGGCCTCCAGCTTGAGTTCTTGCCTTAGTCTCTTGAGTGCTGGAATTACAGGCAGGAGCCATCATGCCTGGTTTCGATATTACATTTTCCCCCCTGAGTAGGATCTCACTGTGCACCCCTGGTTCACTTGGAACTCACTGTATAGTCCAGGTTGTCATTGAGCTCACAGAAATCCACCTGCCTCTGCCTCCCAAGTGCTAGGATTAATAGTGTATGCCAACACATCCAGCTTTGCAAATATTTTTAATGTTATTATTTTAAAAGTATTCTTCAGCAGGGAGGTTGTGGCGCACACCTTTAATCCCAGTACTTGAGAGTCAGAGGCAGGCGGATCTCTGTGAGTTCAAGGCTAACCTGGTCTACAGATTGAATTCCAGGACAGCCAGGGCTACACAGAGAAACCATGTCTGAAAAAAAAAAAACTGGAGGGAAAAAATTTCCAGCATCCATCTTTCCATTTCCTTATCCTTTTCTTCTTTCTCATTGCATTTTCTTCAAAGTAGCATTTTCATTTTTTACTCTGCCATTTGTGAATGAATATTGATTTACTTGAACAGATGTGAAGAGAGATATGTTTATCCTGATTTAAATAATCCTTGCTAGTGTATATATTTCCTCTTAATAATGTTCTGTGTCTTTCTCTTTCTGGTAGCTCATGTGATGTGCACTTGTGTGCGTGTACACAAAACTGCCTAGTATTTTTTTTTTAAATAAGATTTATTTTTTAAAATTATGTAATGTGTGCCCACAGAGGCCAGAAGAGGGCATTGGGTCTCCTGAAGCTGGAGTAGAGGCAGTTGTAAGTCATCGAGTCCTCTCCAAGAGCAGTCCATGCCTTTAACTGCTGAGCCATTGGTCCAGTCCCTGTCCCTTTCCGTGGATAGCCCAGTCTGGCTCCAACGACCTTTTTGCTTCAGCCTTCCCGCTGCAGTAGCAGCTGTAGTAGCTGGAAGCTGCCACGGACACTAAAACTGATTGCTACCATTTCTTTTTTTTCTTTCCTTTTTTTCTAAGGAAACCTCTATTTTTATTTATGTATATGTATGTATGTACGTGTGTATGTTTGGTGAGTTTGTGCCCTGTGTGTAGGTGTCTGGAGGAAGCCAGAAGAGGGTTTTAGATCCCCTGAAGCTGAAGTTACAGGTGGTTGTGAGCTGCATGGTTAGTACTTACTCGAAGTGTGTGTGGTTTGAGTTTTTTCATTTGGGTAGAGAGTAAGAACGGTTGAAATTGTAACTCCTCTGAGAGTAGAATGGTAGCTGTCAGAGGCCTGGAGTTGGGGAGGAGGAGAAGTTGATCAGTGGGTACCAAGTTAGAGTTAGATAGGGCAAGAAGTCTGTTGTGTTCAAGTTTTTATCATAAAGACTTGATAAATGTTTGAGGAGATAGGTTTATCCTGATTTAAACATTATGAAATACATACATGTATCAAAACAATACATAGTACCCCGTTAATATGTGTAGCTTTTATGTTTTTAAAGTCAGTTTAAAATGTAACTGTGCTTTACGTTCTTGCCTTTTTTCCACAGTTAGTTAATGGGACTTTTTAAAAATTAGAAACATAACATGAGAATTCTGTTTACTCAGATGCAGTGAGATTACTCTCTGTAGAAATGGATTCTGAGCAACATGTTCCTTTTGGCTATCTTTGGTAGCTGACAAGATTATGCTTTTTAAATGTAATGGTAAATGTGAGCATTATAAGTGGGGAAATTTATCTAATTAGTTCAAGAAAGTTCATTCATTGGGCTGGGGAGATGACTTAGTGACGAAGTGCTTGACACCCAGGAGTGAGGCCTGGAGCTCAGATCTCAGTACCCACCCCCATGGTAGCTCACATCTATCTGTAATTTCTGTTTCAGGGGATCCAACATCCTCTTTTGTCCTCTTCAGACACAGCAGGCACATGGTGCACAGATATATAGATATAGATAGATATAAAGCGAGAAATCCACAGGAGTCTGCTTAAGGAGTATTAGGGAATTTATTAGGATATAAACTGAGGAAATACACTCATGAATACAGAACCGAGTAGCCAGCTGAAGCCATTCTCTGATGTGATGGGGAGTGAATCCACCTGGCAGTTCGATCACACTAGGAAGCAGGGAGAAGGAGACTCATGACCCCTTTCCCTTTCCTCCCACCCCCCACCCCCCAACCCAGGGCCCTGCGCTTGCTAGGCAAGCACTCTACCACTGAGCTAAGTCCCCAACCCTCCCTTTCCTTTTAAGAGGTCACATACAATGGCTAGAAGCACCGCCTCCTTTGGGCCATATAGCCCAAGGTCATGGGCAGAGCAAACACCACTACATATATATGCAGGCATAAAAAGTAAAAAGATACTTCTGAGTAGTTCAAAGTGTACCATATTTGGTAAAGCTACTAAAAGGGGATGAAGACACACTTTCCTTGGAAGTAGGGAGTCATCCATATGAATTTAATTATATAAAGTCAGCTTTACTGTATTTGATTTTATTGGTTTTTGAGAAAAAGTTTTGTTAATAAATTGTTGACATTTAAGCTGAAGAGCATTTTTTAATTTTTTTATTAGCTGTACTCATTTTCTGTGAGTGTTTTGCCTGCATCTATGTATGTGTACTGTGTTGTCATATGTGGTGCCTGCAGAGGTCAGAAGGAGGATCAGATCTCCTGGAGTTAGGGATGCTTGTGAAGTATATGTGGGTGCTGGAAACTGAATCCAGGTCTTCTGCAGCAGCAGCCAGAGAACACTCAAGCAGTGCTGCGCCGTTTCTTCAGCCCCTGGACCATTTCTTCGATTATGAACTTGAAAGACTCATCCTCCTGTTGGATGTTTCTTAAGTCTCTCTTCTTTAAAGATTTATTTTTATTTATGTGTGTACATGGAGGGTCTCAGATCCTCTGGTGCTGGAGTTATACGCTGCTATGAGACATCTGACTTGGGTGCTGCGAATTGAACTTGGACTCTCTGCAAAAACTGTACGTGCTTAACCAGAGAAAAAGAATTGGAATTTTATACACATACATTCACACACGCACACACACACAATAGAACTGGCACATGTATTTTAGGGAAGGAGAAAAACACTGAAGTTGTGAGGTTGAAGTAATTTAGAAAATGCTGGGGTAAGCAAAGTGAGGCAGGTTCCTTTATTTCAGTGTTTCTCAGGGTTTTTGATCATGAGTTTTGCAAAACAGGAGCTAGCAGTAAAAGATGTTATCATAACTAGAAAGTTTCCTTTCGAGAGACCCATTTCCTGACCCCTAGCTGATCCAGTGCATTCCCACCTTCCATGGAGAACTGCTGAGACAAGTCGCTCAGGCTTCCCCAAGTTTCTTTGATTAGACTGTTAACTTTTGAAAAGTTAGACAGGTATGTTGGGAATCTTTGGCAAGATGGTAAACTTCTGAATCAAATGGAAAGCTTTGCTCTGCTAGCGTCAGTTTTTAGTTTTGGAAAGTCTCTCTGGCTTTTGTAATACTCTTATCTTCTGGATCTCCTAATGTTTTAAAATCCTGATTGTAGAGTTTAACTTGTCATAGCTTCAGACTCTGAAAAAGTTTATATTTGCCTAAGATAATGGGATAGCAAAACGCTAACTTTATTAGGTCCATTTGTCTAGAAGCATTTTAAACATAATGCTAATTTATTTATTTAGTTGTCTATGTTAAAACAGTTTCTAAAACTTCTTAATTCCAGAGTATATATTTGTATGTATATATGTATATTTTATAACCAAAACTTTTATATTTCAAACCCAGAAATTTCAAGATATTGAAGAAACTCATCTCATTCATATAAAGGAAATTATAGGATCCTTGTCAAATGCTATAAAGGAAATTCATTTACAAATAGGCCAGGTAAATTTTTTGCTTTATGTTGAAGTAGTTTATGAAATTTTTATGTTCATTTATAGCTCTTTATTCTTTTATCACATTGTTTGGAAATCATACGTATGATACTGAATTATTTCAGATGAAGAATATGTATTTACATGTATTGTCTTATTGATCACCAAGCATAATTTGCTGTTGTTGTTTTTGTTGTTATTATTGTCATTATTTGGTTTTTTTATCTCCTTTTTTTTTTTTTTTTTTTTTTTTTTTGGTTTTTCGAGACAGGGTTTCTCTATGTAGCTTTGCGCCTTTCCTGGAACTCACTCTGTAGGCCAGGCTGGCCTTGAACTCACAGAGATCCTCCTGCCTCTGCCTCCCGAGTGCTGGGATTAAAGGCGTGCGCCACCATCGCCCGGCTATTATTTGGTTTTTTTAAGACAGGGTTTCTCTGTGTAGCCCTTGGCTGTCCTGTAGGCCAGGCTGTCCTCCAACTCACAGAGATCCGCCTACCTCTGCCTCCCAAATACTGGGATTAAAGGCATGTGCCACCAGTGCCTGGCTGAAATTTACTATTTTTTTAAGATTTATTTATTTATTTTAATTGTGTGTGGGTATGTACAGGTGACTGAAGGTGCTTAGAGTTTTAGAAGTGTCAGCTTCCCCTGGAAGTGGAGCTACTGGTGTCTGTGAGCCTCTTCAGTGGGTGATGGGGATTGAACTTGGGTCCTCTGGAAGAACAACCACTAGCCCCTATTTAAATTGTTTTAAAGTAACTAAGTACTATATAATTATATCAGTATTACTATGTATTTAACCATATAGTTAGTATATATTAAACAACTGGTTATTTTAAATAGTTATATACTTCTAAGAATTAACTATATAGTCCTCTTCATTAAAATTGGATGTTACCAACTTCTGAGTATTTCTCTTTTCAAGTTTTATTATTTTAAGGTTAGAACAGCAACTTCAGTAATCAGAAAATTTAAATGTGAAAGTGTTCAGAATGTGTTTAATGATAATCTGGGGTGTATTGAAATAAGGAGAGAGAGGAGACTCTTTTCCCTTGTTATTTAAAATGTAAACATTAGCCAGGCAGTGGTGGCTAGTCCCAGCACTCAGGAGGCAGAGGCAGGCAGATCTCTGTGAGTTCAAGGCCAGTCTGGTCTACAAAGTGAGTTCCAGGACAGCTGGGACTGTTACAGAGAAACCCTATCTTGAAAAACCAAAAAAAGGAAGAAAAAGAAAAAAAAAAAAATTTGTCTCTAAAGTAATCAAAAGTGGCAGCACTAAACTGCCTACAAGGTAATGTCCTAGTGGAGAAGGTAAGCAGAAGTTGATCTCTAGAAATCCGCCAATGTAGTTAGGAACCAACAAGGGAGGGAAATATATCCGGTGTAACGTTTTAAATTGCTTGTAAAGTAACAATGTTAGTTAAAAAAAAGAAAAAGAAAAAAAAAACTTTGTCTTTTTAATAGGTTCATGAAGAATTTATAAATAATATGGCTAATACTACAATTGAAAGTTTGATACAAAAATTTGCTGAGTCAAAAGGCACAGGGAAAGAAAGACCTGGTAAGATGATAAACTGCGAAAGAACAAATGTTTGCATTATTATTGTTATTGTTTAATTGTAACTTTATGTCACGTATCTACCTGGACAGCATTTTTAAACTGTAAAATGGAGGCAATCTTAAAAATGAGTCACACTTGTTGGTTTTGTATTGATGAGTGTCTTGCCTGCATGTCTGTATGTGTACTGGTTGCATGCCTGGTGCCGGAGGAGGCTAGAAGAGGGTCTCAGATCTCTGAAATTAGCCCTGTAGATGAGTGCGAGCCACCATGTGGTGCTGGGAATCGATCGCAGGCAGGTCCTCTGCAAGAGCAACAAGTACTCTAAAACTACTGAGCTGTTTCTCCAGCTCTAAGTTAAGGCTCTTGTTACAGTTAACTGTAACAAGAGTTATTAATTAATGATTAGTTAATGATTGAAATACTTAAAATGGTTATATAACTTTTACTAAATGAAACTGTTTGCAGTTTGTTTGGATTTCTGAAAGGAGAGTTAGCTACTGAAACAGAACGCCTGTTTAATAAAGAAAGATTGAGAAGAAATGCTGACCCTTCAGCACTGAGACCAGTATAGACCTTTCTTAAAATGTAATGGTTTTTCTTTTCTCATTCATATACTTTTCTAGGAAATGTTTTTATTGAGTGCTAATTGTGCTAAGCATTAAGAATACACCAAGCAATGAATGAATGAATGTACACACGAGTCTTGCTTTCAGATTTTGTGAATAAATGACCCCAGATTCTAAATTCCACTTTTATTTATTTATTTGTTTCTTTTTTCTTTTTGAAAGATAGGGTCTTATGTGACCCTGTTGTCTGGAACTCAGTGTGTAGACTGTGCTGGCCTTAAACTCAAGAGATCCTCCTACCTCTGCCTCCTAAGTGCTGGGATGAAAGGCATGTGCTACCATGCTTGACTTCCACATTCTACTTTTTTTTTTAAAGGTGTATTTTATTTTTAATTTTTATTTATTTTGGTTTTTTTGAGACAGGGGCTCTCTGTTATGTAGCTCTAGCTGTCCTGGAACACTATGTAGACCAGGTTGGCCTCCAACTCAGAGATCCACTGCCTCTGCAAATGCCTCTGCTTCCCAAGTGCAGGGACGAGGGGTGTGTGCCACTATAACTGGTCCCATATTCTGCTTGTATTGAGCATATTATGATATTGAATGTAGGTAAAAATAATTCAGTCAAGTTAATTAAACTGTGGTATGGAATTCAGAAAAATAAGTAAACAATAAAAAAAAGTTTGAGAGTCCGTATATCATAAAAGCAAGACTTGAAGCCTGAGTCATCTCAAGTTTCTTTTCTTCTCAAATCTCATTAATTTTTAAATGTTATTAATTGAATTATATTGGTATTTCTCCCTCAGACCTTTCTGATTTTTTTTCTATCTGCCTGATTAATTTGCAGTTTTCTTACACTGGTTTGATAGATATTTCTTATCAGGTCCCTTTAAAACATAGCATGTGTGTGTTTGTGCAATTAAGAACTTACAATTAAGTTTCTCATAAATCTTTGAATTTTTGTTATACACAAAATATGTTAAAATCTATACTTGAATTCAAAGCCCTTGAGGATTTGGTGTGTGTGATCCAGTACCTTCGTTGTGGCCAACTTGATCTGCTTGCCAGTTCCTGCACATGTCTTTTTCTTTGCTGCCTTAGTTGTGTTTATATCCCTACCCTAGAGAGTAATACATTCCACATCTTTCCTGCCTCACATCTTTCTGTTCATGTGAGAAGTAAATGCCCTCTTAAAGAGCCAGGTTATATATTACTCCTTTAATCAAAAATGTCCCTAAACTTCATACTTCTCCTTTTTGTGTATTTGTGAAAACATACCCTACTTGTTCATCTTTTATTTCTATGTTTATAAGTAGTGTGCTGAAAATGGTTTTACTTATTTTATAAATAGTTTATAAATAGAATGATGAATAAGATTAGACTGACGTGGGTGAATTTACTTTTAGAAAAATCATCTTCATTATGTGGCCACTTAAGTAATTACACTTAATGCTTAGTGGACACTAGAGTCTGTGCCCTTACTGTTGTAGTCACTTGGCAGACATACTTTGGTCTCTGAAGTAGGTGATATAGTTCAGTTTATAGTTGACGTGAGAAGCTAAGGATATGCCTAAGTTAAAATATGGCAAATGTGTAACAGCCCTGGCTGTCCTGAACTCACTTTGTACACCAGGCTGGTCTCAAATTCACGGAGAATTTGCCTGCCTCTGCCTCCTGAGTGCTAGGATTAAAGGCGTGTGTCACCACTGCCTGGCTTCAGTTCCAGAATTCTTGATTCCTAGCCCATTTGGAAAATACCAGGACAGACCTTGTTAAAGATAGAATGAGGATGGTGAGATATCTAAGTAGAGAAGAGATCTTTATCTTTGTATTCTAGTTATGTCAACCTGTAGTTTTCCAAATGTTATCGTTGTCAGAAATTGGGCAAGGTGTACCAAGACCTTCCTATAGTACTTTTTATAACTATATGTATATCTACAATCATCTAAAAATACTCCAAAAAATGAGCTGAACTCTTAACCTTCACTTATAAGCACTATATGTATATCTACAATCATCTAAAAATACTCCAAAAAATGAGCTGAACTCTTAACCTTCACTTATAAGCAATACTTTCCCTTAAGTCACAGGTGATCCAGAGTAGTATGTAAAAATGAAAGAATCCAAAAAATCGACTTGAAGTGTCTTGTTCTTCAAACATTAAATCAGAGACTAATTGGAACATTAAAGTTTTATGCTGGTAGTTCTGTTTCAGCCTCTGGAGTGGGGCCTTTAGGATTATTGGCATGCTCTACCATTCTTAGCTTTGATTGGCATTTTTGATAGCTTTTTTGGGGTTAGGAGTTGAGACGGTCTCACTGGGTATCTGTCACTGTCCTAGCACTCACTGTGTAGACCAGTCTCCCGGTGATACTATGCTGGCCCTGATGCAAGTTTTCTCCATTCTTCCTGGGCTTCTTGTGCTGGTGTCATTTCCAAAGACTCAGTCAAGGGCTGACAGGTATGTGACATGTGTATCATGGAAGAGACTGCCGCTAGGTCTTAGTAGTTTTCTTCAGGAGGATCTCAGAGCCCTTCTCACACAGTCTTGAGGCCTGGCACTCATGCCGATGCTGTCATCTCTGGCTTAGTTGAATAGAGTCTTTGTTTCCACATGTTGACAAGCCAGTTTAAACAAGTTGAAATACAAAATTCCATGCCTTGGCTTTTTAACCTGGAAGGATAGGAATGAATTCAAGGAAGCAGCTATCATTAGGACCTGTTTTACTCTCCCTCACCCCTTTCGTATTTCTGTGTGGCTTCACCTTCTTCAGCTCCTGTTGTAGATGTTCTCTGCAGTGCTGGGAAGGAGTCATCAACAGGTCCGTGACTGTCAGTTGAGAGTCCAGGGAGGGAAATCAAACTTTGGATTGCCTAGTGTTAGGGCAGTCATTTTAGGGAAGGTGTTCTTATGCCTGTCTGTTTTAGTTCTGCATTGTAGTGTCAGTGTACAAAGCATATTAGACTATCAGATAAAACCTAAAACTAGAATTGATCGTATGTTTCAATTATAGGGCATAGTCATGTTATTAATACTTAAATGATCAGAAACATCAATTCAGAAGGATTTGTTTTGCAGTTAGATAAACTAGAGGGAAATGTTACATAGTTTGGTTTGTATTGCACTTGTGGAATTTTATTACTTAATGAGAATTTTAAAATAATCTAGTCCAAAGCCACTTATTTAACATAAGTATGTTGGAACTTAGGAAAACATGCCTTTCATTTCACTTCATATAGGCAGCCTAGTTTGCCTTCTGTTGCTGTGATAAAACACTTGACGGAAAACTGGAGGAGGAAAGAGGTAGTTTCAGATTACAGTTTATAGTCCATCGTATAATAAAGAGGTAGTTTCAGATTACAGTTTATAGTCCATCGTATAAGAACCCAAGACAGGAGCCTGGCTGCACACAGGAATTGAAGCAGAGGCCATGAAGGAACGGGACCTCCTGGCTTGCTCCTCACGGCTCACTTAGTTTGCTTTTTTATATAACCCAGGGCCACCACCCAGGTGGCACTGCCCACAGTGATCTAGGCTCTTCCACATTAGTCATTAATTAAGAAAATGCCCCAAGAGTTGCCTACAGGCATTTGATAGAGCCATTTTCTCAAGGTTCCCTTCCCTGTTTGTCGGTAGTTTGTGTCAAGTTGACAAAACTAACATGTGAGTGAGTTAAACATTGTGTCAGTTCTCAGGAACGGCTAGACCCTTCCGATTCATCGATTCATGATTCATCAATTCATCGTATTTTCTTTCCTGGCTACCCACTGATACATTTTCCCTGGGAAGGTGTTTCCTAAGCTGCCCTCTGTTGTTTGGATGTTTAGAATAGTGCTCTATCAGCAGTTGCCTTTGACTCATTGCGTCATTCCTTTTACATTGTAGACACACACAGCACATGTGCTTTCTTGTCTCTATTGTAGTACAGTAGTTTATGGTTGATCTTTTTTTTTTTTTTGTGGTTTTTCGAGACAGGGTTTCTCTGTGTAGCTTTGCGCCTCTCCTGGAACTCACTTGGTAGACCAGGCTGGCCTCAAACTCACAGAGATCCGCCTGCTTCTGCCTCCCGAGTGCTGGGATTAAAGGCGTGCGCCACCACCGCCCGGCTTTATGGTTGATCTTTACCAGCAGGGAGATTTTAAGTCCCAGAGCTCTCATCGGTGGGGGTGATATAGTACCTGACCCATGGGACTATTGAGAAGTTTGCGTAATAATGTGACATTATCAAGTAATTAATGGTATTCTGAAAAGCTAAAACATTGCTGATTAAATGGTAAGTATGGTAGATATCATTTCTTTATAAATTGACATTTAATGCCTCAATGTATACTATAACATGTAGAAAATACCTATAATTTAGTTTTAGAAAGAGGGAAGATAAGCTTTCCTGGTATCACTAAACCCAGAAGTAGGCAGGTTTTTCAGGATGACTGCTGATACTGTGTATATAGGTGTGCTTCAAAACTGGAGTGGAAAAGGACTGTGGAGAGTAGAAAGGGTGAGTGTGACTGCTCTGCTTCAGTTGCTCTCAGTGGGAAGGACAGCTCTTTCCTGGTCTTGTTTGGTCTTTTTACACCTGAGCGGAGGGTCCAAGGGCTCCTTACAGTGATGGGGAATCGATTTTCTCAGAACAAGAAACTCCGCATTTTGTATGTAATTGTATAAAATCCGTATATTTAAAGTATTTTATTACCTAAGAAGTCATCTAGTCTTAGTCTCAGTCTAGTCTGTTGATGTCTGTTATTCCTACTGTTTTGTAAGGACCTCCCTGGTTAATGAGTTTCTTTGCTAGTTTTAGTTTTATGGGATATAGATTTTAGTGAGAAAACCAGAGGCTCTGTTATTTTTAAATGTATATACTTAATATGTAAACATCTTTCTGGGAGGAGATGTTTGTTATAGAGGCCAGAGATAATAGATAATCTTTAGTTAGTTTTCTGTTACAAGATATAACATGTCTTTTTGAGGTATCTTGTGTAAATCAAATATTTTGGGAGTGTTCAAATGTTTCCCTAGTATTTGAGATAATCATAAAAATTCCTTTATGTGTAGTTTGTACTGCCTGGTTTCTCTGGAATTTGAATAATAATAACTGGGTGCTTTGAGTACCACAGCACCCTAGAGTCTGAAAGAGTCAGGAAGAAACAAGTGTTTTCTAATTTAGATCTCTATTTATATTCTGACTTTATCCTAGTAGCCTTAATTGTTCTCATATATTTAGTTTGCTAAAAGATAGTTACACAGTTGATGCTGGTCTGGAACTTGCTGTGTAGGCCAGGGTTTCAAACTCAGTCCTTCTGCATCACTTCTCCTAGTGCTGGGATTATAGGCACACCAGTATGCTCGATTTCAGATCCATAGTTTTGTTGTTTCCTATTTGATAGCCTTCCTGTTCATTTTACTGTATGCTTTCATAAAAATTTAGTAACTGCCAGTTATAAGAATCAATAGGATAAGTAACATTAAAAACAAAAAGTTAATAGGCCACAATGTAATGCTTAAAGATAACGGTTTTGTTAAGAAACTTACCTTTGTTTTCATTTCATGCAGAGTAGGTTCTGATTTCCAGCTGAAGAGTCCAAAGTACTTCAAAGTCAAAGATCCAGATCTTTGAAAGTAAAGATACAAATAGGATGAGCTTGAGAAAGGGTAGATGTAAAGAAAAAGGAGAAAATGAGATTCTGATCAGACTTCCTACATGAAATTACTGTGTTAGTTTAGTTGTCTGAACTATTTCAGCTTCTGTATTAAACATACTGAAAATTGTAATGTAAAACAAAAACTTGTTGAAAAATACAACCTATTTATTGGTCGTCTTTCTAGGCCTCCTTGAAGATTTAACAAAATACCAAACCTAGAGAACTTACTATCCATGACCCTACCTAGACTTCTTTTAAATTTTATAAATTTATTATAAAAATATTTGCAAATAAATAAAAATTTACCACACCCAAATAAACCAGACCCCAAGTTTGTACAACTCTGTTAGCTTCTATATTTAGAATAGATATTTGGAATGGAAAAATAGGGAGCTTTATACTAAATTTTACCCTGAGTACTAAATATATTTTATGCACTTAGCTACCACCAAAACCAAAAGATTCATGACAGAATTAGAACTAGAAAAACAATTAGATTTATATCTTTCATAACCCAGGTTTTTAAAAATTGCTTTTTGTTGTTGTTGTTTTTCGAGACAGGGTTTCTCTGCACAGCTCTGGCTGTCGTGTAATTCACTCTGTAGACCAGGCTGGCCTGGAATGCAGAGTTGTGCCTGCCTTTGCTTCCTGAGTGCTGGGACTAAAGGAGTGCGCCTCCAACACCTAGCAAAAGATTGCTTTTAAGATAAGAGAAAAAAAATCACAGAAAAAATTTTGTGTTTTTTCTTTGCTTTCTCTCTTTTTTGGGGGGCAGGGGAGCGTTGAGACAGGGTTTCACAGTGTAACGCTGGCTGTCCTAGAACTCACTCTGTAGACCAGACTGGCCTCCTTAGTGCCAGGATTAAAGGTGAGTGCCACCACTGCCTGGCAGTGTTCTTGTTTTCCTAAGCTGATTTTTACAGCCAGGCAGGCTGTCTGCTTGCCTTCCTTCCTCTCTTCTTCCTTCTCCTCTTTCTTCTCCTCCTCCTCTTCTTTCTCCTCTTTCTCCTCTTTCTCCTCTTCCTCCTCTTCCTCCTCTTCCTCCTCTTCCTCCTCTTCCTCCTCTTCCTCCTCTTTCTCCTCTTTCTCCTCCTCCTCCTCCTCCTCCTCCTCCTCCTCCTCCTCCTCCTTCTCCTCCTTCGGTGGGGAGTAGGGTGTCATAGTTTCCTAGTTTTGCCTGACTTTGCTTTCTTAAGGCTGGAATTCAGACATGTACCATTGCACATGGCTTGATTAAAAGTTGTGTGTAGAGTAACAAGAAGAAGGTTCTAGTTCTTTTTATGGTCTGTAAAAGAAGTTAACTTAAGCCAGTTTGAACTTAAAAGGTAGTTTATTGGAAGGAAACTGAGGTATCTCAATGATTCAAGCTCAGGCATGTGGCAAGGCTTCAGAAGGAAACCCATACCAGGAGTAAGAAAGTGAGATGTCTCTACATCCATGGTTTCTTGTTTTCTTTGTTTCCATAAGTACATGAAATAAAGTGAGCTCAGCAATGTCTTGGTGATGTTCCTCCTTTCTTAGTTGCACCCATGGCTTAGAGTCAGTGAATTCAAGGGTTTTGTTTGTTTGCTTTTCTTTTCCAAGTTTTTTTTTTTTTTTTTTTTTTTTTTTGAAAGCTCCTATGATTGGTTCAGGTTGGGTCAGGTAATCTTTTAGTCCAGTCAGTTCTGGCTAGGTCCTGTGTTACAAATATGGCTGTGCTTCCCCTCACATGGGAAGAAGGGGCATTTCCCAGAGAGATGACTGTGCTGAGCTCAGCATCATCCCAGCTCTTGCGTCGTCTCCGCCTCAGAGACCCATTAAGACAGCTGGAGATGGGACTTTGGAGGCAAGAGAGAAGTTGCTTGAAAATGTATATTGAGCATAAGTTTTCTCTAACATTTTGCTGTAAACTTTTGATATATGTTGAATAATTGGAAATACTTTACCGTGAACAACTCAGATTCCGTTTTATCCATTTTATCAAACTCTGTGTCCACAGCATTTTGCAGTCTGACTAGTGAGGCACTTAGGTTCTACTTTGTTGATATCAGTTCTTAGTTTTGTGTTGAATTTGAATAGAGGGATTATCTAGCAGAATTTATGATCTGCATTTCCCAAAGAACTAATATGGCACATTTTTTTAATGTTTGACCATTTATAATTTTTCTTGTCTAAGAATTTCAGATCTTTGACCATTCTAAAAATTGGACTGGATATCCTATTAATACTGAATTTGTAAGCTGTACTTCAGATTCATATTTTGTGAAAATTTGCTCTTAGTTTGAGGCTGTTATTTTTTATTTTATTTATTTGTACGTATGTGGACCATGTGTCTGGCTGGTGTTCTTGGAGCCAGAAGAGGTATTGGATCCCTTGGGACTCAAGACAGTTGTGAGCTGTCATGAGGGTGCTAGGAATTGAACCCAGGTACTCTGGAAGAACAGCCAGTGCTCTTAACCACTGAGCCATCTCTCTAGCCCTTAGGTTGTCATTTTGAAAAGGAAAAAATTTTGATCAAGTTCAGTTCACCCGATTCTTACTTTTATGTTTTGTGTCTTTGATTTTTTTTTTTTTTAAATTTGTGTTGCTGGTGTTTAATCCAGGCCTGTCACATGCTAGGCAAGCTGCTCCACCACTGAGCTATATTGCCCAGCCTTGTTTTTTACTAGAATTCACTGTATGGCCCAGATAGGCATTGAACTCATCCTCTTGCCTCAGCTTCCCACGTAGCTGTTATTTCAGGCCTGCTTCACCAGTAAAGCTCGGTGTCATATTGAAGAAGTGTTTGTCTAGTGCATGGTGCTGCGCGCCTTTAATCTCAGCACTTGGGAGGCAGAGGCAGGCGGATTTCTGTGTTTGAGGCCAACCTGGTCTATAGAGTGAGTTCCAGGACAGCCAGGACTGTGTAGAGAAACCCTGTCTTGAAAAACCAAACTTCCAGAAAAGCTCCCAGTGGTCATAGCGAGGATGACTTGAGCAAGTAATAAGTAATGACTAGATTGCATTGTAACCCAAAGAAGAAAATCAGTTGCGGGAGTTCATACAGCTATTGAAAGTGTTTGGATAGAGCTGATTTTCTGCTTCTGTCATGTGGTCCTGGGGATCTAACTCAGGTTGTCAGGCTTGGCAGCAAGCCCCTTTACCTGCTGGCCATTTCACTAGCCATTATTATTTCTAATTTTCATTTTATTTTGAGACAAGGTCTCATTATATAGCCCTCCTTGGCCTGGGGTTTTCCTTGCTCACCAGGCTGGCCTTCCACTCAGAGTTCCGCCTACTTCTGCGTCTGGAGTGTTGGGATTAAAGGCCTGTACCACCACAACTCTGTGTTTCTACTTTTCATTAGCTACTTCATTGTTGAGATAGGCTTTTACTGTATGCAGCCCAGGCTGGCCTCAAACTCAAGAGATAGACCTGTTCCTGCCTCTAAATGTTGGGCTTAAAGGCATGTGCCTCCATGTCCGGTCCAAAATACATCATTTTAACAGCCAAAACAACAACAACAACAACAAATTTAACTCTTTGGGTACTTCAAAGAAAATAAGTGAATGGCAAAAATAAAGAAAGAAAATAAAGAAAAAGACACAGAACTTTGTTAATTGTTAAGGATATTCAAATTAAGATTATAAGAATAATTTTTTATTACAAGTGTCACCTTAGAAATTCCGTTTTTATTTATCTAATTTGGGGACTATTTTTAAAAATCATTATATTTTAATTAATGCTCCTCAGCCCATTTAGCTTTCATTGATTGTTAAGAAACTAGCATTAAGTCAGATGAATACTTGTTAAAAATACAGAATCACTGGCCTGGCAGTGGTGGAGCATGCCTTTAGTTCCATCTCAGGAGGCAGAGGCAGGCAGACCTCGTGAGTTCGAGGCCAGTTTGGTCTACATAGTGAGTTCTGTCTCTAAAACAAACAAAACAAAATCACAACCCTATCCAATCAAATCAGAATATGTATTTTAATATGGCCCCTGGGTAGTTTTTATACAGGATAGCTGGGGAAGCCTTGTCTAGACTTAATGAACAATAACAACCCCAGTGTCCTCTAGAGCTATACTTCTCTAGTGTGATTCTTGGACCATTAAAATGCAGACTCCTAAATGCCACCCTGGACTTGACTAGGATTCTCTGCGGTTGGAACCTAGAGATATGTGGCTCATCAAATCCTCCAGGTGGTCATAACCTGAGACCATTGGTTGAGAAGTGTTGTAGGATTTTCTGATGGCCAGATGGGATTTAAAACTACCTAATTAAGGAAATTATTTCCACAGGACCTTTAATGAAATAGATGTACTTGATATCTGTAAGTTTTCAAATGGTTTAGCAAAAGAGAAAAAGAAAAAAGTGGATGGATATATGTAGAGAGAAATCATATATATAAGACATTCCTAAGAATTCCCCTTTCATAAGTAATATAAATGATTACCCTACATTCACAGCAAGTTACTACCTAGCTAAAAGCCAAGTGCTAGAACTAGAACTTGAGTCCCAGAGGAGGGATACACCCGCAGGCTTGAGTCTGATGCTCGTCTACTGTTAGCTTGCCTATCCCAGGCATCTGGCAAGCCAAGGAGCAAGCTTGAAGATGAGTGTTAGGTACCTCTCTGTTCTTCTCCCTACCCAGCGCTCTCGCT
>CABHPP010138135.1:44357-46857 GCA_902168425.1 Peromyscus attwateri
CTCTCTCTCTCTCTCTCTCTCTCTCTCTCCCTCCCTCCCTCCCCCTCCCCCTCCCCTTCCCCCTCTCCCTCTCCCTCTCTCCCCTCTTCACTAGACTTCATTAGAGTGTGTGTTTGCAGGTGCTGTGTGTTTTGCCTTGGCTCTAATTTGAACTAATTTGAATCAGGTGTTCTTTAGTTGGGAATTTGTAGACTTGTACTTGATTTGGATAGCTATGACATACTGAGTTTTGAGTCAGTTTTTTTTCATTGTATTTTTTATGGAAGAACCTTAGTATTTATTTTATTTTATATGCAATCAGATGTACTGGAACTGGAATAACAGGTGGTTGTAAGCCACCACAAAGGTGGTAGGAACTGAACCCAGGTCTGTGCAAGAACATGAAGTGATCTTCTGCTGAGCTTCTCTCCAGCCCCCCTTAAGGCAGTTTTTAATGTGACAGTTGTGAATTTGCTGTTGATGGCTTCAGATTTAGCATTAAATACCAGGACAGTGTGAACTGTTAGTTAAATATGCCATGTACTTGATATCACCGATTCAAGATTAATACCTTTGTTTTTCCTTTTGTAATAATATTTCTTCAAAGTTCTGATCCAAATTAGTTTGGGTGAATTCATTAGGTGGATGGCTTTTTGTAGAAACAATTCATTTCTACTTTCTACTGAAACCTCATATTTAAGATATTTTGCTTTGAATTACTCACCTTTTGGGAGTGTTCTCTTCTAAGTGGAATGTACAGTGGCGTTTTTAGAAAATGTGTGATGAGAACATCAAGAGACAGAAGCAAATGGTTTGACTTTGATGTAAACTAAATTGCCCTGTGACCATGCACAAAACCAAGTGCTAAGAGCAGTTATTTATCTTCATACAGAATTAACTGAGTCTAAAGCAGTTGAGATTCCATTTGTAGAAAACTAGTAATTCAGACTCTTACTCTGGCTGTAGGACTGTCTTATGATTAAATAGCAGTGAAGGGCATCTGAGGGAGGGCTGGATAAGTGCTCCTCTTGTAAGACAGCTCAGAAGGACACACTACTGCGGGCGGGCGGGGAGGGGGTCAGACTGTGCAGGGACACCAGTGACACGCTACTGCGGGTGTGGGGGGGGTCAGACTGTGCAGTGACACCCAGCTGAGTTGCAGAAGTGACATTCTACCAGGGGGTCAGACTGCAGTGACCCCAGTGACATGTTACGGGGGGAGGGAGGGGTCAGACTGTGCAGGGACACCCAGCTGAGCTGGCAGCTGGCACTGAGCCAGGCACACAGAGCCAGCCGTGTGAAGGAACACATGCCATTTGCAACAGGAAAACCTGTGCATGATTTAATTTTTCTATGGGGAGTCTGTTGCATTATGCTAGGAACTCTTGGCATTTCTATTTTTAAT
The DNA here is from genome assembly GCA_902168425.1 of Peromyscus attwateri. Lineage (NCBI taxonomy): Eukaryota > Metazoa > Chordata > Mammalia > Rodentia > Cricetidae > Peromyscus > Peromyscus attwateri. Next base: position 45,742 of record CABHPP010138135.1, read on the forward strand.
GGAAAAGTATATGTGGATGGTACTCAGTATAGACATTTGTATATATTCTTTGGTTTCATATTTTATATTGCAAAAATGGCATTTTTGAATAATTTCATTGGACACTATCTTATTTTGAATTGATTTTGGGTTGTGTATGTATAAAAGATAAAGGGGAAAATTGATCAAGATGTTTATAATGTGTCTAGTCAAAGTTTGTGAGGAAGTAATTGATTTTACTTTTAAAGGATGCCTTTGTTATTTTCTTGCATAAAGTCATCCAGTTAGAGACCTTTTCCCTGCACATTGCATCTGCGCAGTTTGATTCGTTTGGTGATGCAGTTTTGTCTGTGTCTTTCTTCCCTGGGTCTAGAGTCCGCTGGTACCTTAGAGATTCCTCCAGAGTTACTGAGTAGAATGAGGTGTTGGATAGTTGTGGGGGATTTATGAGTGACCACATCTCTGGTTACCTTGTTTGAGTAAACTTTTCCTTAGTTATGTGACATATCACTGTATTTTCTCAGGCTCTCCTAGTACTTAAGAAAGCCAGTAACACGTGGACTGGTGACGCTGAGACCGACGTCACTCTCTGTAATTTATAGGCCAAAAGAGCTGCTGATTGTGTGATGTGCATGCGTTAGTTCCTTACCTTTATTATCGTCTTGTTTCCATCTCATTGTAATGTTAGCAGATCTCTAAAAGATTCTAAGTGATGGCCCAGTTCCAGATCTGTAGTGTGGGTTTACATAATCTCCTTAAATTGTTTGCCCTTTTAAGGCTGTTTTGAGTATAAGTGATAAACCTTTCTTAGTCACATGTTACAGAATAATGATGTAGAAATGAAGATACTGGTATTAATTGGTTCAGACTTTATCAGCTCCTTTTGTGGACTATTTTAATTATTCTGGGAATAAGCAGAAGCAGTGGTCATCTGATTTGAAGAGAAACAAGAACCAAAAAAATAATGGAGAGGGAACATTTAGTCTATGTTTTTAGAGAAATGTTTTGTATTAAGTCACCAACAAGAACTCTGGTCGTCAGTTAGCACATAGTTAAGTGTAACTTCTCAGAAGAACAAGGAAGGAAACCTGTCACTGTCTCCTTAAGTCAGTCACTATTTATAAAGTTCTTTTTTTT
>CABHPP010138135.1:51857-82514 GCA_902168425.1 Peromyscus attwateri
CTTTTTGTTTGTTTGTTTGTTTGTTTTTTTGCTTTGAAACATTTTAATCTTAAATAATGTAGTGTAACAAATAAAGAAGTGAAAGTATTTTGAAAAAAACACGGTCTTATGTAATTTAGATAAACTAGTATTTTTATTTTCTATTTCAACTTTCAGGTAAGAAGTTGTGGTTTATTAATAACTTAATTTGAAAATTGAGGCTGAAGAGATAGCTCAGTGTTTCAGAGCATGTACTGCTCTTGCGAAAGACCAGAATTTGGTTCCTAGCTCCCACTTCTGGCAACTCACAACTATCTGTAACTCCAGTTCTAGGGTATCCAATGCCCTCAGGCCTCCTCTTCCATCTGCACACACATGGTACACATAAACTCATGCAGGCACACACACACACACACACACACACACACACACATACACACAAATAAAAATGATCTTTTGAAAATCTGTGTGAAAATTAAGTGAAAAGTCATCAGAGAAGCTTAACTGATTAATGAAGTTCGCAGATGTGTTTGGTATTTACTATAGCTCTCATCATGTATTTATTTTGAAATTATTTATAGCATTTGATGGTTGCAAATTTTATTTAGGCTCTTTACTGTCTTAAGTATTATATATGTGTATATATATGTATATATGTATATTCTAACTTTTTAATTCTTTCAGCTATGTGACATAATGATCATTATTCAATTTTAGACTATATATAATTATCAGGGCTTTAGGTAAAGGCTAAAGGGGCTGGAGAGATGGCTCAGTCGTTAAAGGCTAGGCTCACAACCAAAAATATAGGAAAAGGCTAAAGAGAACATGATGTTCTAATGCCATAGAAGAAGAGATTGGTAAATTTGACTGTAGAAATGAAAAATTTTTAAGTTAGAAAAAATAGGTAAAGGGTTTTGTATCACCATATTGGCAGTGCATATTAAAGGATACCAGCAACAAAGGAACTTTGATAATTTTATATAAGTCAGCTTGGTAGGTAAGCAGTTGGTTAGCAAGAAAGGATATAAGATAGATAGCAATTTTCTTCAAGAGAAATATAAGTAGTGAATAACCATAATGAATGTTACTTAGAGATGATGCAAAATGAGGCTTTTCAGCCTATGTATAGTTTTATTATTATCTTCTAGTGCTTCATTACAATTTGTTTGAGTTTGTTGGGGTGTCTAGTCTGTCTTCATGAGCAATCCCATCTCCCCCTCCACCATCTCTCTGTTTAGCTTTTTAGTTAGTTATTGAAGAGACTGAGTGGTTTGTAGTTTCCTGTAGCCTGGATTGTGCTGTCTGCATTCACATAGTGGATTGTTTCCCTTGGCTGTGTTGTATAAATTGGTACTTAGTTCTGTACTCTTGATCAGACTTAGATTCAGTGGGTTTTGTTTTCTCTCCTCTGGATGTGCATGGTGATTTTTTTTATGTTTTTTTTAAATATTGATTCACTATCTTAGATAGTTCATTGGCTAGCCAGGACTTTAATCTACTTTAAAGAGGTACTGAATCTTGTATTTCCATATAGCTTCCTACGGCTTTGAGAGAATATTTAGCCTGGCCATAGGTTTTTAAAAGTTACTTATTCCTGATTTTAACAGAAATGTAGATCTTGAGCATTCTGAATGGGTTTTCACCTTGACTATTTCTCTTTTTTTAAAGATTCATTTTTAAAATTATGTGTGTGTGCATATATCTATAGGGGGAACACATGCGTGTATGTGCAGGTACCCTCAGACGTAGAGGCTGAAGTATCAGATCCTCTTGAGTTGGAGTTAGAGGAAGTTGTAAGCTACCCGATGTGGATGTTGGGAACCAAATTGGGGTCCACTAGCCAAACAGTATGTGCTCTTAACCACTGAACCATCTCCTGTACCCCACCTTGTCAGTTTCTTGCCCTGAAATGATGAGAGTTGTGATTCTCCTATTGCATGTTGCAGGGTTCTCTTCAGATTTTTGAGGCATGGAATATGACTTGAAGCTAATTAATAACTAAAGAGATGTAATTTTCCACAGTGTTAATTGTTTTGTTAATCACTTGGTATTTGCTAAAATGATTTAGTTCTGTTTCTCCCTCCCTCCCCCCTGTCCGTCCTTCCTTCCTTCCTTCCTTCCTTCCTTCCTTCCTTCCTTCCTTCCATTCATTCATTCATTTTTCAAGAAAGTGTTTGACTGTGTAGCGCTGTCTGTCCTGGAGCTCACAAAGATCTGCCTGCCTCTGCCTCCCACCTGGTTCTCAGTATTTTAGACTATAATTGTTTGTTAATCTTTAGTGTCTGAGTATTGGTGTTGTTGTTATATTAACTCTTTACAATTTTTTCCTAGAATATTCCTGATGTAGATGAAGAAGGTTATAGTATTAAACCAGAAGCAAATCAGAATGATATCCTTTATGATCTGGGTATTCTTAGTGGATTGTGTTGACATACGCACAGCTCTAAAGTTAGCATACTGCTTAAAGCGTTTTTTATTTGTAATTAGCTGAAATGTGACTTCTTTGTTTTACATGCTTTGTTAATTAAAGCTAGTAGTTTTATTCCTGTCCATATATCTTACTCTTAGAAGGCTCTCTTCTTCTTGTACATGTATGGAAAACCAGCTGTTCAAGATAAGTTAGAAACCACATTCTTTAACTCAGACCCACATACCAAAGAGAACCACTTCTACTCATCCAGTGATTCTGACTCGGAAGATGAAGAACCAAAGAGGTACCGGATAGAGATCAAGCCTGTGCACCCAAATAACCTGCACCACACAATGGCTTCCTTGGATGAACTGAAAGTATCCATAGGGAACATAACACTGTCCCCAGCAGTGTCTGTAAGTATCTCAACAAAAGCCAGTTTGCCCTGTACATTGAAGCCTTTTTATTTTACCTCATCTGCCTACAACTGGTGGATTTTAAAAATATTTTGTTACTGTGTACTTGTGTATGTGTGTGATGTATATAGAGGGGGGTGTGCACATGTGCCATAGGGTATGTGTGGCGGTCAGGACAGTTGCGTGCACTTGATTCTCTCACTTTATCTTTACATGGGTTCAGGTTGTCATGCTTGTGTGTGTAGCAGGTACTTTTTTTTTTTAAACTGCTGAGATACTGCACCATGGTGAATTTGAAGAATAGTAAATAAGTAAAAAAAAAAATCCAAAAACTAAAACAGTGAACAACAGCTAAGTACATTGGTTGGGAAATTATTTTGATTTTTGTTTTTTTGAGACAAGATTCTCTGTATAGTCCTGGAACTCTCTTTGTAGACCAGGCTGCCCTTGAACCCAGAGATGCACTTGCCTCTGCCTCCTTAGTGGTGGGATTAAAGGTGTGTGCCACCACTACCTGGCTGTTTTGTGCTTTTTAAAAAGGATTTGTTTGATTTTAATTTTATGTATGTGGGTTTTATTTTGTTGTCCCATGGGGTGTGTGTATCCGGTCCCCCTCCCACCCTCCTAGAGCTGAGCACTGAACCCAGGCTTTGTGCTTGCTAGGCAAGTGCTGTATCACTGAGCTGAATCTCCAACTCCCCCTCCCCTACACTTTTTATTTCCCAAAGCTGTTCAGTGTGTGACTATTTGCTTGCATGTATGTCTGTGTGCCGTGTGTATGAAGGTCCAAGGAAGGCAGAAGGGGAGTCAGACAGTTGTGAGCCACCATGTTGGTGCTGGGACTGAATCTGGGTCCTCTAGAAAAGCACCCAGTGCTACCAATTGTTGAGCCATCTCTCTAGCTTAGTTTATAATATTTATATAGACAAATGAGGTTATTGATTTGACTTAGTTGTAGTCTTGAAAATATTTTTAAGAAAGTGAAAATGTATGGGCTGGAGAGTTGGCTCTGTGTTTAAGAGCACTGGTTGCTCTTCCAGACTCGGGTTCAATTCCCAGCACCCACATGGCAATGCACAAGTGCCTTTAACTCTAGTTCTAGGAGATCTGGCACCCTCACACAAATATATGTGCAGATAAAACACCAATGCATGTAAAAAAATAAATGGATCCTTTTTAAAAAAGTGAAAAATGTAGAACTTTCATTATTTGTTATATTCTATAAACACTGCAGTGTGTCTCTGGCAAAAGATTTTGAACTGACAAAGTTAATATTTTTCTCATGTAATTTTTTTTAAGATTTATTTATTATGTATACAGTGTTCTGTCTGCATGCATGAATGCAGGCCAGAAGAGGGTACCAGATCCCATTATAGATGGTTGTGAGCCATCATGTGGTTGCTGGGAATTGAACTCAGGACCTCTGGAAGAGCAGTCAGTGCTCTTAACCTCTGAGCCATCCCTCCAGCCCTTTCTCATATAATTTTAAAGATTTTACTCTTGTGTTTTCAAATCTAATGTAAAAAGATGTCATGAAAATCACCTTAAAGGTTAACTGCAGTCTTTGCCCTCCTCCCCACCTTGAATCCTGGCCCTCCCTTATGCTCTGCAAATACTCTACCACTAAGTGACATTCCTAGCTCTTCTTTGCATTTTTATTTTCGTCTTTCACCGTAACATTTGCGTTTGGGGAAGAACTAAAATAATGATGTAGCCATTGAGATGCCTCAGCTGTTAAGAGTACTTGCTATGTGAGCCCTAATTAGTTCTCCGAGTGAACTGACTTCCAGAAGTTGTCTTCTAGTTTCCACCCACGTGTGCCTGCATTCACACACACATACATCATACACAATAGTGATAAAATAAAAAATACTACAGTAATCCACTGATAGCATACTATGAATTCAGAAGTATCACAGGAAGAGAAAGTCATGTCTTAGAATGAGAAGTGTGTATGTATATGTATATATATATATGTGTGTGTGTGTATGTATGTATGTGTGTATATATATATATACATATATGCTTATTTAAAAGCTAGCTTTCTTAATGAAGTTCTCTGTTTTATGTTACCTAATTTGTATGTGTGTTTTAATTTATTTTTTAAATTTTAATTTATGATTTTTGAGACAGGCAGACCTGGTATATGCTATGTAGACCAGGCTGGCCTTGAACTCACTGAGATCTGCTTGTGTCTGCCTCCTGACTGTAGGATTAAAGACTTGTGCCACCACACCTGGCCCTAATTATACATTCTATACTATATATAGTGGTCTCTATATACATTTGTTTTGGAGGTGAAAGTGTTTTTCTCTTACACATGTACTCATGTTCTTGGGTATCCAACCATATGGGTAGAACATCTGCCAAGCAAGCACTGTGCCCTGGGTGTGATGCCCAGTGACACAGGAAGGGGAGGGGAGGAGAAAATCAGTTTTGATGGGGGGAAAAAGGTTCTAGAATTAAATTCTCAAGGGCATGCCTCAAAGATTTCTAAAGTGAGGTTTTATGATATCATTACTATTTTAACATTGACTATTATGTAGTTATAAAGAAACTTATTATATACGTGAAGTAGAGAATTGTGAAACATTGACAGTTTTTATTGTATAACAGCATAACTAATTAAAATTCCGAGTAAGCAATAAAGGGATGGATATGTATTAAAATGCTACAAACCCCTTTATGAGCAGTTGAGGTCATAGGTATTTTTAAAAGCTTTTGTGTCTCGTCTGTCTTTTTTAATGAGTATGTATTAAATTCATACCCAGAAAGTAAATAGTCAAAGAAAATTTTAATAGTGAATGTTAGATTTGAAAAGAAGATAGCTTTGCATATGTTTTGTTGCCCATTTGATTAACTTGCATAATTTCTCCTCCTAAGCATGTGTTTTAAGATGTATATATTTTAAGTAGTATTTAGAAGGAAGAGAGAAATTATTAATTTTGAAGAGAATTGAATCCTATACTGAACACTGTCTTTCTCTTTCTTCCCATGCACTGCTAGAGACACAGTCCAGTAAGTGCCAGATTTTATATTTTGCCTATTGACTTTTTAAAAAGTAGTGTAATTGAACATTTGATTTTCAAAATTTTGTTAAATTTAAATTATTGGTAAGTTTTATAACATTTTGCTTTAGATACTGTCTTAATATTTTAACAACATTTTATTAGATACATGTATTTTATATTCTAAATTCAATTACTGTACTATAATTAATAATTATAATAGTTAAGTAAATCATGCTTAATTTAGAGTTATATTTACAACTACTGAATTTTTTTTACATATTTTTTCATAAATGCCATTTACTATTAAGTAGATACAATAAAGACAACATAAAATTAGCTTATTAGTAACATTTTGACAAATATTTTGTTACCAAATTAAATTATTTGTTTAATAATACTCAATTTTTGTATTTTTGTTTTAGGTGCAGATGAATCGGAATTCATCTAGTAAGTTTGACGTAGGGATTGGTTATTTTATGTCTGTAAGAATATCAAGCAGCTTGTTAGTTTTGTGTAGTTAAGGAATTAATATTCTTTCCATTTTACCAGTCTTACCGATTGACTAGAAGGATACTTATTTTATGGAGAAAACAAACTGCCTGTAGTATTTCTTATTGTACTAAGAGACATTCCTTAATCTTTCATATAGTTTATAAAATTTCTCAGAAATCAACAAAGCCAGAGAATAACTTCTGATTAAGAGTATTAAAGTGGATTGGGATATAGCTCAGTTGTTAACATGCCCTAGTATGTACACACCCCTTGGGTTCAAACCCCAGCACTTTGGCAGAGGGATTATGAAAATGTTTTATAAAATAGTAATCTTGAGCTTTACTTATTTTAAAGTCATATTACAATGTAGTTTCTATTTTATAATTTCAAAACAGCAACTTTATAATACCAAAAAATTTAGGGTGGTAACATTTTTTGTACAATTATGCACTATAAATCAGACTTAATAGGAAACTTTTATAATTTTGTAAAATAGAATGCTTACTAAGAATCAGTCTTGATTAAAAGTTTAGCACAATTGAAAACACTGATTGAGTTAATAATAAATACCAAAATAAAAGTAAGGATTTTACCATTGAAAAGAAATGTTTGATGATATAGTTGTAGAGAAAATAAGTGGAGTTGCTGCAGTATGGAGGATAGTGCAGCAAACGCGTTGAGACAGAGCAGACATGCAGAGTAAGCCAAGGGGAGACCAGTGCAAAAAGCATAGTATATATACAGTGTGGTACTCCTGTAGTATGCTGCAGGCAGGACCCACTTAGAATCATTGCAGGCATCTCTGTTGCTTGGGAAGAGAGAACTGAGATGTGGAGGAAGTTTATAGTCACCAACATGACCTTTCATGCCAGTACTGTTCTTACTTGTCAGTTGGTTATGAAATAAGACACGTCACAAATGCAAAATCTAACAGAAAAGAGTAGAACCTCCTTCAGTAGCTCATCATTACTGATGATTGTGTAATAGTCACTAGTACTATTCTGAGAACTTGAAAACTGATTATAGGATTCATCATTTAAAATTCTTAAGTAGAATGCACACAAGTACTTAAACGTTTCCTCAATTTTTTTTTATTATTTATTTTTGGAGATAAGATCTCTTTATGTAATCCTAATACTCACTGTGTAGACCAGGCTGCCCTCGAACTCACAAGAGATCCACCTGCCTCTGCCTCCTTAGTGCTGAGACTAAAGACCTGAGCCACCATGCCCAGCTCTTATGATTTTTAAAGTTAACAGTCCATGTTTTCTTTTATAAAGCTAATGAAAGAAATCAAGAATCAACAGAAATTCACCTTGTTTACCTTTTTTCACATTTGTTAACATTTATTTTTTCATTCCAAAATTTATAAGTTGTTCCTAGCATTGGAATATATAAGTATATAGAGAATCTTTTAATTAAAGTATTTTTCTTCTCAGATTATTAGTTTTTCATAATATTTTAATTTTTTAATTAGATGAAGAGTTAACAAAATCAAAGCCATCTTCTCTACCCAATGAGTAAGTTTGCTGTTTATTTCTTTTAATAGACATATAATATAGATTTTATTATTTTGAGCAATTTTAAGTTAAGATCAAAACTGTGTGAAAGGTACAGAGATTGCCCTTATGTAGTTCCCTACCTTTACATATGCCAAGCCTCCTTCTCAAAGTCCCTCAGATTAGTGCGTTTGTTACATCTTGACACGTGTCACCCAAAATACATAGTTCAGAGGGATCACTTTTAGTCTTGCACATTCTGTGGATGTGGGCAGCTCGCTCTTTTCCCTCCCTCATGCTACCCTTTCTTCCTCTTTGGGCAACTCTTAAAGGACTGACATTGTAGCATCCTAATCAGTATTTGAATGCCATGGAAATCTCATGCTCTGCTTATCCATCCTTTTTTAAACCACATTTAGATTTTTCTGTGTTTTCCTTTGTCCTCTTTTTCTAGACTCTTGCAGTTAAGTGTTAGTAGTGTTGTTTTCTAAACTGTAAATTCACATTGGGGCTTTTAGGTATTTTAATTTCTTTTTACATGAAACTTCTTTTTATGATGGTTTTCTAAAAAACACACTTAACTGCTGTCAGCTTTGGGAGCCTTCCTACTTCCTAACATGCTGATATCTTAGATTCATACACATCTGTTTTCAGTTTTTATGGACATTTTCTCATTTCTCTTTTTCATTTTTCCCCTTCACTTCTGATTGTGACTTTATGAAACGGACCGTATGTCAGGGGCTTCGAGATGAAGTGTCTCAGTTAAGGTAAAAAGGCAAGAAGCCAGATAGCCAGCTTGCTAGCTCTTCAAAACGGAAAGGGGAAAAGAAAAAGGAAAACAAGCTGTTAAGCCAGTGTTCCCTGAGTCCCTTTTCACTTACCTGTCAGTAAGAGTACTTTCTTTGAGTTAATGTTTTTACATGAGTAAGAGTTTGACTTAATGAAGTTAATAGTGAAAGGTGATTTGTTACCTGTGAGGTATTAAATAAACACAGTGGTGCTATTTATTGGTTTTAAAGATAAGTTGTTTAGCATTTAAAGCTTAGTCTTTAGATGCCACTTATGTAGCTATATCAGTAAGTTTTATTGTACAAGGTAGAACATGTTTTCATTGGTGCTTGTTGAAATATTAAATACATGATTTTAGGTCATTGTAATAATTTTAGCAGAGTAGGCCTACATTCTACTCAGAATTTCACACATATTTCACTGGTTTTGAATTTTATATTCTAGACTATGCTAGAACTCAGACTGTTAGAATCCATTAGCTGTGTATATTGGGTAGCTCATTTGGACTGCTGCTTTTCTTTATTTGTAAATCGGAAATCACTGTTCTTCATGCTCAGTTGGAGTCTAGCAAGGTATGATCAAAGGAGATTAATCCTTTCTACTTTCCTGCCAACAGTATGTTACATTGTAGATTCTGCTTAATGCTGTTGACTGAATTTCTCAGTGTGTTCAACTTCACATTTATTGAACTGTTAGAATTCTGTGGAATAAAAATAAATGGTTTTATACTCATAAAATAATCTTGCTAACCCTTATTTTTAAAATGGTATGCTAGGAAAGGGACCAATGATTTACTTGCTTGGGACCCCTTGTTTGGATCATCTCTTGATTCATCTTCTTCAGCTTCACTAACTTCATCATCATCAGGTAAATGAAACGAAACAAAACAAAAACAGTAAAATAAAATATATGTATATGAGAGAGATGTCTTATTTTGGGGACTTGTAGTAACTACATTTCCTTCTCATTGATTCCATTTATGTATTGTGTTTAATCACTACCACCACCATTATAAACAAACACACTAAAACACTTAAGGATGGAAGTAATTATAATCATCTCCTTCAGCAGTTTCTGCAAACACTGTCTGGGGGATATATATGCAGATATAGTATTCATTTATAAACACTAGTGTTAATAAGTATTGTTATTAGTTTTCCTTATGAAATAAATTCTGAAGGAATTGATTTCACACTTTTACTGGGCTTGGCTTAAGTTCATTTAAAATGCCACTTGGACAGGCCCTGATAAGTAACTCATGTATAAATGCCTCTGCTGTGGTAAGCTCATCACAGCTGGAAATCTGACTCTAATTCTGTGCTAGTTTCACATATGACCGTATCTTTACAATAGCAACTAATAGCACAGGGAAGTGCTGTAATCATTCAGGCTGGTACACATTTCTTCAGAATATACCTTCAAACGCAAGGACACGGACAGCATGAAAGAGCGGTTACCATTTGAAAGGAGGCAGCAGCCTCCAAATCGGAACTTGGTATCTTCCTAGCTCTTGGCTGCCTTCCTTAAGCATGCATACGCACTTTCCTGTGCTATGCTTTCTAATGACGATTCCTTCCTGCCAGTTCATTTTCCATCCTGTTTCTTCCTTCTGCTTCCTGACATGCCTCACTCCTTCACTGAGAACTGAGGATCTTTAACTTTGCATTTTATTTTCCCATGTATTTACTTAGGTTGGTTTATGTGTTTTTAATTTTGCACATCTGTAAATGTGGAGAATTTGCCAATTATATTTTTCCTACCCACTATATTTTTTTAATGTTTGAATTATAGCATGCATTTTTGATTGGACCAAAGAAATCATCCTATTTGGAGATAACTTAAGGGCCAGTGAGATGACTGTAGTACTGTGGCCAAGCCTAATGACCTGGGTTGATCCCCAGAGCCCAAATGGTAGAAGAGAGCTGATTCCCACAAGTTGTCCTCTGACCTCATGCACATACTCACACACTCACAAAAATAAGTAAAGAACTTTATAAAGATAATTTAAATATTTGCCTGTAATTTATTCCTGCTTTGATTATATATATATTTGGCTTTTGATTATATACACTTGAATTTCATTTACTATCATGATAAAGGTATGTAAATTAAGAAATACTGATTCTTCAAAGTTATAAGAAATATTGCAGATGGCATTGACAAACAGTGAGCACTATTCATAGAATTAGGAAGAATTAAGCTGTTATGAACATTTAAAAAATGGGTTGTACTGATTTTGGTACTATTTTTAGAAAATTATAGTCTTTAATGCTTTTAGTTATTCTGAAGAATATTGCAGTGTGGTTCTACTTAAGTCGGTTCATAGGTTTAATTAAGGTCAGGTGTGTTATTTGGCATTCACATTATTTTGAAAGCACAGCTGCAAAGCCTTGCACTCATATTAGTCTCTTTGAATTAGAAGTATTGATAGTAAACCAGTGGCCTTTGAATTTGAATTGGTTTATTTTTATCAGCTGACCTACCAGAGTTAATTTTTCTGTGTATAAATAATTGAAACAGGAACAAAATTTCTGTGCTTGTCAGTTTTGTTGGAAGGTTTAATGAGTGTTATGAGCAATATTGTGAATATTAACAGTAGCTTTGATTAAAAAAGTATCTGACAGATAGATTTTCACTATTTCAACAAATACCCTTAATTATAGTAACACTATTGGAAAATGATCTTTGAATCCTAACAGCTCTTTTGTCTTTACCTAGGATTGCTACATACTAATGATTTTCTTCAAATTCTCTTTTCTCTCCCTTCAGCCAGACCCACAACTCCTCTTTCTCTAGGCACCATTGTTCCACCTCCACGGCCTGCTTCCAGACCAAAGCTTTCTTCAGGCAAACTGAGTGGAATTAATGAAATAGTATGTACTCACAGTTCTTTTTCATTATATAACTATTTGGGGTTTGTTTGTTTGTTTTTGAGACAGGGTCTCAATGTGTAGCCCTGATGGCCTGGGACTCACCATGTAGACTGGTCTGGCCTCAAATTCACAAAGATTCACCTGCCTCTGCCTTCCAAGTACTGAGATTAAAGGCATGTGCTACCACACCGGTCCCTAAAAATGGTATAATTATTTTGACTTAAGATAGTTATTTTTCTGTATGCCCCTGTGTGGTTAAATGCTTTTTTTTCTAAAGTCCTTAAAAAATAGGAAGTTTTTCCACTCATACTTCTCTCTCATATAGTCTCAAAATCATACTAGAAAAGCAACCTACTGCCTAAGAGGACAGAGATTTCCTTTTAAAAAGTTGGCATATTACACAAGTCAGTGTTCATTGACTCAAAATAGGCAAGTTCATGTAATTCTTTTTAAGAAAGGAAATGTGGCATGTTTTAGGCCTTACTGTTAGGAGACTCCCAGGAGGCATCTGTCCATTCTAACTTTATTTCATACATAGGAGAATGGGGTCCACAGCAGTCAGCTGACATAAAGAACCAGAGACTTTCAGAAGTCATCAGGAGCGGCATCTGTGCTCTCTGTTGGGTCCCAGCGAGCCTTTGTGCCTCCTGTGTGCTCTCTTTTGTCCCGTCTTTCACACGGGTTGCTGTTTCCCTACCGTGGTTACATTCCCGAAAGCCAGGCTTCCTCTATTTCTTCCCTTCCTGGGGTTTTGGCTGGATGTCTCAGCAGCCTGCAGCACTCACTGTACCGGCCACCTCTTCCTGTCTTTGCGGCCACTCAGACCTTCAGGTGTTCTCCAAACACAAATGCCCTTTGTTCTTTCTTCTGTTGTCTTGTAAGGAGAGAGGCCTGGAACTTGGGCCTCGCGTGACGCATGCACCCTCGCACTACTGTTGAACTGGTTCATGCTGGTTTACACATCCATGTTTTCTTACTGTACTCCTCTGTTTGAAGTGACAGTTTTCTCCGAGGCAAAAATGGCCTTTTTCTTTAAGACCCAGCTGTCCATCAGCTACCTTGGGTCACTCTAACAGATCGTATCATTCTCCGCTTACTCCCATATACTTGGCTTGTATTTCTGTTAGTGTGCACATCACGTTGTATAGACTTGGTGTCTGTTCTCTTCCTGGATTATGTATTAGCCAATTTCATGTCCACATTGACTAAAGCCGGAGACATGGTATGTAGTTAGGAAATGTACTTTGAATGGAGGGTCACATGGAAATGGCAGCCTCTTTAATTTCTCATCCCAGTGAACTGACGTACCGGCAATGAGACAAGACTAGATGAAGGCTGCCAAGGAGATGGAGATGTTTTAAGTAATAGAAGAATCACTGAGTCTTTACTTTTATTGATTATTTGATTTTTTGAGACAGAGTTTCTCTGTGTAGTTCTGGCTGTCCTGGAGCTCACTCTATAGACCAGGCTGGCCTTGAACTCAAAGAAATCCACCTGCCTCCACCTCCTGAGTGCTGGGGGTCCATTTTCCCCTTTCCATCACCACCCGGCTAGAATCACCAAGTCTTAACATGTCTTTATTATTATTATTATTATTATTATTATTATTATTATTATTATAAAACTTGGGGTTTTTTTTGTTGAAAAATATAGAAAACACATAAAAAGTGGATCCCATATATTACCAAAGATAACTGTGTTAGCATTTTAATATATATTCTTTCATTGTTTTCTTAATGCATAAATATTCGTAAATTAACAGTTACTATAAGGACAGGTGGCATATTAGCTGTTCAATGTTAGACCAGTTTTAGTAAGAGTCCTAGGCAGATTTAAGTGACTTTAACATACGTAAAACTGTAAGGACATTGCTGCATACTGGTGGTTATTTAGAAAGTTGCTATGACGCATATATTTTAATTAATATTTTACATATTCCTATCATTTTTACTTTAAAGTATTTTGGAAATAATCTTTCTCTGTTATGAATTATTCTTCATAATTTTCAAGCTTCTTTAAAAGTAGTTGGAATCCTTTGTCAAATAATTAAAATCATTGAAATTGAAGTCATAGTTGAATACTTCTATCAACCCTTCCCCCTTCTTTCTTGAGATCCTTCTAGAAACTACTTCAGGGGCATCACGAAGCAACATTTCAAGTGACTGCAGAGTATTTCATTGTATAAGTCTTCTACATTTAGAATTAAAGTTCTAAAAGAGTTTAGAAATTTGATAATTCTAAGTTCTTGTTATTGTAATAATAGTATAGCTATGCTTTGTACACATTTCAGTATTTCCTTATTAAGTGATTTTAAAATGAAATTCTTGGATGAAATGGTATACACACAAATATTTCAGACCAGTGGTTCTCAACCTTCCTAACGCTGCAACTCTTTAATATAGGACCTCATGTTGTGGGGATCCCTCCAGCCATAAAATTATTGTCGTTGCTACTTCATAACTGTAATTTTGCTACTGTTATGAATTGTAATGTAAACATCTGATATGCAGGATAATCTGACATGTGACCTCTGAAAGGGTCATTCAGTCCCCAAAGGGATCGTGACTTTTTTGGAGTTTGAGGATTGTTGCCTCATTGGCCACTAAAGAATGGCGCCCTCCAGTCTGTCCCAAGGAAACCTCATTGTCTTCTTACAGACCCTCAGATGGGGTCTCAGATCAGCAGCCTTAGTACCACCTGGGAACTCAAGAGAAATGGTCTGTGGCTGTCCCCGGACAAATCAGGAATTCAGGGAGCGGCCAGGCAGTTTGAGTATTAATAAGTCTTCCTTTGGCTTACACTAATATTTGACAGCCACTGTTGTTGGTTTGTTTGTTTTGTATTTTCGAGACAGGGTTTCTCTGTGTAGCTTTGGTGCCTGTCCTGGATCTCACTCTGTAGACCGGGCTGGCCTCGAACTCATGGAGATCCGCCTGGCTCTGCCTCCTGAGCGCTGGGATTAAAGGCGTGTGCCACTGCCGCCCGGCTGAGACAGCCACTGTTTCACAATAATTCTACCCAATAAGAATATGTACAGCAACATACAAACTTTTAAATTTTTTGGTAGTAAAAGCACTGAAATCCATTTTATTATCTTTTACTTAGTATTACAAAACATTTTAATATATATTTACAATAAAAGTTTTTGAGATTTTTTTTGCATTTTTGACGTGTACATTATCTTCAAAGTTCATTTTTATACTTACAACACATCTCAGTTTGCACTAGTAAATACCAAGTTCTGTTGATGACTGTATTGTATAGTTGTATTCTAAAAGCAAGAGAAAATCCTTAGAAAAGATCCATTTTCCCCTTTCCATTAAGTATTGTAAATTGCACTGTAAAAACTCAGCCACATCATAGTGGCCATGAGACCATGTTGCCACTGGAGATATTTCCTTAAAGTAGTTGAACTGAAGACTTTTCTAAGTTTCAGACAGTATCTGAACTTCTTCTCTATATAAATACAGCTGCATGCTGTATTTTTTCAACCTATTAATCATAGTGATTGATGAGTCCTTAGAAAGCTGTACTCAGCCAGGGTTACACAGAGAAATCCTGCCTTGAAAAACCAAAACAAACAAACAAACAAATAAACAAATAAAGACGAAAAAGAAAGCAAGCTGTACTCAAGGAAAAAGGATGCTTAAAAATAATGGCTAGTGAGGGAGGGTTATAGATTGTAAAGTGCTTCATAGAGTGAAGTCTTATTTTGATGCCTGTAAGTTTTTGTTAATACAGCGAAGATTTGATTAATTTAGTGTGTAAATACTTAGATGGTTTTACGTTTGTTTTTTAATGTCTTGTAGGTGAGAACAGTATCTTTTTTTGTTACCTCTATAAGCAGGAAAGGCTATTTTTAATTAAGCTAAGTATGTTTTTAAAAACAAATAGTACACTGTAGGAAGTATTCCTAGTGTATTATTGGAACAATTAATTTGGAAAGAAAAAGTCTACTTAACCAATGTAAAAAATAAAAGAGATAATATTGGAGATAATATTTTCCGTTTGTTTTTATATATTACATTCTAGTTAACTTTTTTAAATGAGAAAACAGGCTGGGCGTTGGTGGTGCATGCCTTTAATCCCAGCACTCGGGAGGCAGAGGCAGGCGGATCTCTGTGAGTTCGAGGCCAGCCTGGGCTACCAAGTGAGCTCCAGGAAAGGCGCAAAGCTACACAGAGAAACCCTGTCTTGAAAAACCAAAAAAAAAATAAAAATAAAAAAATAAATGAGAAAACAACAAAAGGAAGATTTTTCTCAAACCTTTGTTTGCTGTAGCTTTCTTAGTAAGGAGGCATTGCAAAAATTACAAAAGAAAATGTAAATAGATTTGTAAATATAAAAAGTAAAGGTCAAGCAACATTTAAAGAGGAAAACATTTGCAACAAATAATATTAAGGGTTAGTGAAAGTTCAAATAATAGTAAGACCTTTCAAAACCGTTCATAAAAATGAAAATATATTCATTTTCATGGTTAAGAGCACTTGCTGCTCTCGCAGAGGCACAAGAATTGGGTTCCTAGCCCCCACTTTGGGCAGCTCACAACCATCTTTATCTCCAGCCCAGGGGATCCAGTACCCTTATTTGGCCTTCACATACCAACTGCATATGAAAACAGTAAACAGTAAAACTTAAAAGAAAAAAAAAGTTATGAAAATATGCCTTTTTAAAATTATATTAACTAGAACATTTAAAATTTGTTTTTCCTTATTCTGTGACTCATCTATTATTGCTGACAGGGTACAGAGAACTAATCTCATGTTTCTAGAAATTATCGTGTACATAATCTTTTGGAAAGCTGTTTGATAGTATATATGAAGAACTTTCATTTCAGTTCTGAGTACCATAGTAAGTCTGATTTTGAAATATAGAGAATATTTTTTGTATAAAACTTTGATAGCATAGTTTTAAAATAGCTTTTTCAGGTTTCAGTATATTATTGGAAGTGATTTGACATAACACCTAATACCTAGTTAAAAGAAACTCATGGTAAAGTTGTTTGGTTTGTTATGACTTAAAAAAGTTCTCTGACCAGGAAAATCTTGCTTTAGCATTTTGATAACTAACTTCTTGTTTTTAAGCCCAGGCCATTCAGCCCACCTGTAACTTCCAACACCAGCCCACCCCCTACTGCTCCCTTAGCCCGAGCAGAGAGTTCTTCTTCTATCTCTTCATCTGCGTCCCTGAGTGCTGCCAATACTCCAACAGTAGGTAAGTGGCTGCTGTTGGTCACGGAAGTCAGTGGACGGAGGGTAGTCGGGTTTACGTTTACACACACACACACACACACACTCTTTTTTTCCTTCTATCGAGGCAGGTTCTCCCAACATAGCCCTGGCTGGCTGGCCTGGAACTCAAAGAGATCTGCCTGCCTCTACCTCTGCCAGGATTAGAGGCACATGTCACCACACCCGGCACCACATGTATATGTATTTGAAGGCCTTAAATTTTCTAGTTTTATGTCAGCTCTTTCACTGAGTAAATGGCCTTGAATTTTGTTTAAGGAAAGTCACGTAGTCCAACTTACTGAAGCTTGTGTCCTTTGCATACTGATGGAAACATTGCTGCGACATGATGAGTCTGTATGGATCCCATTCTAGTCGTTCTAGTAGATGGCCACATTTGTGTGGTCACTCCTGGAGAGCTGCTGCTGACCCATCTTGCTTTAAGACATTCAACAAGGGAAAAGGAGACACACACACACACACACACACACACACACACACACGCACGCACGCACGCACGCACACATGCACGCACGCACGCACGCACACATGCACATATATCCATATATCCTTTTTTTTCTCTTCTCCCCTAGTGGGAAGTGAAGAATTTAAAATCGGAAATTTTGTTTTTCTGGACAGATACTTGACACTTGTAAAACTGATCACATTTCTTTTGCTATTTAGTTCTTATTTTCTAGACTAGGAGTATTTTAACTGTTGTTAAAACTGTTAAATATTAGTCAATTTAGAACTGTTGGTCAGTATACATTGTTAAGGGAATATTGTACAACGCAGTCAATTCTACTGTGAACTGACAGAAAGTGTGCTTTGGGGGACAGGAGAGGCAGTTCACTATTAGGAGTGCCTAGCTGCTCTTGTAGAGGACCGAGGCCGGATTCCCAGCACCCACATGTCAGCTCACAACTGCCTGTAATTCCATTTCTGGAGGATCCTGACATAGTCAGATTAATTTATCAATGTTGTACACACACATGCACTTACACACACACACAGATAAAATAAGTAATTAAATAATTTTTTTAAAAAAGAAGTTTGGGTTTGAAAATTATTTTCTTTAAACATTTTATTCAGTGAAAGAGTGTTGTGTGCTTGTGGTGGATTATTTCTGTAGTAATTTATCACAAATATTAACAGTTATTAGGCTGAAATTATTTATATAATCTAAACCTTACTAAGCAAAAGCAGTGTTTTACTTCATCTAGATTTTACTCAAGAATTTTTTAGCCCTGTCTCCTTTAACTTCTTACAAGTTCTCATTATTTCCCTTTTTCTTAAAAAAGGGAAATTTTTTTAAGGAAATATTATTTATAGTGTTCTGCCTGCATGTATGCCTGTGGGCCAGAAGAGGGCACCAGATGTCATTATACAACGTTGTGAGCCATCATGTTGTTGCTGGGAATTGAACTCATGACCTCTGGAAGAGCCTCTGAGCCATCTCTTCAGCCCTTTCTCTCTCGTTTTAATTTTTTGAAGTATTTTTCTAACTCATTGTCACATTGAACAGACACAGAGTTGCTGAAGCGTACCAGCTGTGTTTCAGGTGCAGCTCTTTCCATCACAGTTGCAGCTGGCCCTCTTGCTGCTGCTAGTATTGGTCCTACAAGCATCTCTGTCACCTGGGCACTAAGAGAAATGTAGACATTTAAAGTCAGACACTCCAGGAGTGGGGAACCAGGCTTTTACATGCTTTCCAGGTTATTGTGATACATGCTGTTTGTGAGTGATACCTATAATTAAACTAATTTAATTAAATCCAGTTTAGTTTGTCTAAGAAATACATCTTGTCTGTGTGAAGATTATAAAAATAGCATAAATAGTATAGGCTAGAAGACAATGTGAGTAGTTTGATTTTTAAATGTTCAAGCCTGACACTGCCATCTTATTTCACATGTGTTTTACATAGCATTTTTCCATCTTAAGTTTTTGTAATTGAGTATAACTAATAAGTTTGTTCTTTTAATGAACATCCTTATTTTTGTTTGTGTGTGTGGTTTTCATAAGTTTATTTCCACAAAATCTATACTTTACTCACGAGATTAGATTGGCCCTACTAGAAATTCAGCAGGTAGCTTGAATAACCAAAATAAGCTTTAGCTTTTTCATTGCCTATGGGGATATCCAGCTCTTTGACATCTCCATGATACTGTGATCTATAAATGTGTTGGGATGCATTTCCTTCTGTCCTGGAATGCATGCAGTCCATTTGATGTGCCTGTTTCAGAAGGTTTTCTTTTGTGATGGGAATGCTAAGTTGATTTTGATTGAGCTGGTATGTATTTGTTTATTGTTCTAGTCCCTAATGTTGGCAGTAGGAGATCCAGTAGCAGCAGGTGGCAGAGATGAGGCAGGCAAGGCAGATGGATACTGAGTTTTTACAGCAGACGGTCTTCAGTTACCTAAAAAGTTCTTTCTTTGTTAGGATTATTCAGCTTTGTTTAGATTGAAGTTGTTGACTTCTCTTGTTTCTTGAAAATGTTTTCTTTCCCTGCAATGTTTTATCTTATTTAAATGTGATAGAAGATCATAATTTGATTGGGACACTCTCTGAAATTGAAAAGCACTGTGAGACGTCACCAGGTATTGTATCAGAACAAATGTACGTGTGACTAATGCTCCTAAAGCTGTCTAAAATAGTTCTTACTTTTCCCTTTCCAGCAATGTATGGTATGTCAGCAGTCACAAATAACCCTAAGATTAACTATCTTAGTTTTGTGCTAATAATTATGTCCAGTCACTGTATGAGACCAGATCTCTAGTTATAAAAATGTACACTGTTTTTACATTTTCTTCCATCCTGCCTAAGCATTAAGAATCAAGAGATTGGAACTCTCAGGCTATCAGAGTAGAGTGATAAGAAAAGAAACAAGACATACCAGCTTTAAAAATATTGTAAAAAGGGCTGGAGACTAGGCTCAATGGTCTAGAGACTGGCTGTTCTTGCAGAGGACCCGCTTTCATTTCCTAGAACCCATATGGTGACTAACAACTGTCTGTAACTCTAGTTCCAGGTATTGCATGCACTCAGTACACAGGTATACATGCAGGCAAAGCACCCTAAATATAAAATAAAAATTTAAGTTATAGTAGTTATACTGTGAGAACCAAGGCCACATGGGTACTGTGTTGAAAGAAATTACATATAAATGCCGTATGCTGAAGGAAGGTACTCTGTATCCTGTTTATCCTATATACTCAAACTCTCTGTATTTTCAGAACTTAAAGCTGTCAAAATATGTAGCATTTAAACCCAAATTGGAAATGAAAATATTATTAAGACTACAAATAGCTTTCACTTCCAGAAAATGTTTAAATAAAAATATAGAATAAGCTTATTCTAAAACCATCTTTTAGACAAGTAAATATTTCCTTTATAAGTTTACCCTGGATACTCAAACTCTGTATTTTCAGAACTGAAAGCTATCTAAATATGAAGCAGTAGTATCTAAATATTAAACCAAATTGGAAATGAAAATATCCTTGTTAAGGGTACAGATTGTTTTCACTTCTAAAAAATGCTTAGATAAAAATATAGAATAAGCTTATTATTGTATATAGATAAATATTTCCTTTGTAAGTTCATCATTTTGAAGTCTACATGTACAATATCGTTTTGAAAAGAAAATTAGAAAACACAAATGTGAATATACCAAGTGCTAAGGTAGTTTTGAGTTGTCCTCCCAACTTTCTCTTTGCTTGCCAGTATTTCATAAGAAGCGTGACAGTTTATGGGGAAATTAGTTCAAGAATTCTAATCATATGACCAAACTGGAAATTTGAAATGATTAACTGATTTGGTAAAATATTTTTCTTGTTTTAGTTTTGTATTGTGGATCAAACCTGGGACTTTGTAGCTGGTTATCAGTTGCTTTGTCATTGAACACCTCTATTTTAATTTTATGTGCATTGGTGCTTTGCTGTGGGTGTTGAGTACCCTGGAACTAGAGTTACAGACAGGTGTGAGCTGCCATGTGGGAGCTGGGAATTGAGCCCAGATCCTCTGAAGAGCAGTCAGTGCTCTTAACCTCTGAGCCATCTCTCCAGTCCAGTTTTTACAACTTTCCACTGATATAACAAATCCGTGGATGATCAAGTTCCTCGTATAAAATGGCATTGTATTTTTATATAGCCTGTACACATCCTCCTGTCTACTTTAAACCATCTTTAGATCACTTACAATGTGTAATACAAGATAAACGTTACATAGGTAGGTAATATACTGTATTGTTTAGGGAATGGAGACAAAAAAGTGTTCCTCACATATCCAGTCTGCTGAACCTACAAATGTAGAACCTTCAGGTTCAGAGGACCAGCTGTGTAATTCTCCTTCATAAAAAACTTATTGAACTAGGATATAGCTCACTGGTAGAAACCTTGCTTCTTATGCCTGAGTTCTTTTTTTTTTATTTTTTATTTATTTTTTAAATTACACTCATGATATTCATTAATTACACTCATGATATTAATCACATTTGTGGTATTCATAGATTACATTCGCAGTATTCATTCAATTATATATATATATATATATTAATTTTAAATGCCGAATGTCATTTATTGAAGGGGGGAGGAGGTCTTAAATACAGGCTTACAGCACAATGGGAGGACCCCGGAGGGCAGAAGTTCGCTACTGATGTTTTATAATCTTGCTTCTAATCTGTTAACGCCCATTATTCAGGATACACAGACAAGGAACTTCTCTTAAGAATTCAGGAGGGTGGAACCTGGCATGGAATTAGCATAAGGAGGATATCAAGGTCAAGGTGCGCAAGCAAGGCAGCAGTTACCCAAAACGGGGGCCAGGGCCCTACAGGTCCCCCTTTTATTAAAAAATGAGCTTCTGACTTGGGTTTCGTGGAACGTCAGCAGGTCACCTTACCCGTCATGGAGATGCCTGCCCAGGCCACACAGGTGCTCTGTCTTAGGTTGGTGAGTGCCCCCCAGGCATTACCCATCTCTGAATACTCATTTTCATACAGGCTCAATCGTGTGTGAGCTGCATAGTTAATTGCTGCCAAAGAACTCAAAGTGGCACTGGGCTTGCAATCTGTGTGTTCGATACAGAAAAGACCAACAGAGGTCCTATCTCACCCATAGCCAGTATATGCTGAGTTCTTGAGCTTGATCCTCATTATTGCAAAACAGACAAATCACAAAAAATCATAATCGCATGTGTTGATGAGGATTTGATGAAAATTGAGAACCTGTGTGCACTGTTGGTAGGAATGTAAATTTTATAGCTGCTGTGGAGAACAGTATGGCATCTGGTCAGAAAATTAACAATAAAATTAGCTGTATGATCTAGCGATTTGACTTCTAGGCACATATCCAAAGGAATGGGAAACAGGATCTCAAAGAGGTAGTTTTACACCCATTTGTAGCAGTACCATTTACAATAACATTACAGTAGCAAGAAGGTAGAAACTGTTAGATAGCAAAATGTACTACGTGTGTGTCATGGAATTTTATGTCATCTTAGAAAGGAAGAGAATTCTGACATACTGCAATATGAATAAGCATTCAGTACATTGTGATATCAAGTATTGTTTGACCCTAGCTCTGTGAGGTACTTAGAGTCAGGCTAGGTAAAGTGGGGGCGCACCTATGTAGGGTAATTGTTTAATGGGGGTAGGGTACAGAGTTTCAGTTTGTGGTTGGAAATGTTATGGAAATACATGGCAGAGATGGTTGTACAGTATTATTTGTGTTGTTTCTTTGTACTTTTAACTGTGCACCTAAAAATTGGTAAGAACAGTGAGAAAAAGAAAAGATAAGAAAATAGAGGCAGGAGGTAAGACCATAAATTTTGTTGTATATTTTGCCACAGCTAAAAAATAAAAAAGCAAAACAGAGCCTTTGTCTTTGCCTAAAAATGTGCTGCCTTTAAATTCTGATGGCCTGCTACTTTAGAATGTTAGAAAAAAGTTGATGGATTCAAACCTATGATTTTTAGTCATTTTCCTGTCTATAAACATGTAGTTATAGTTGAAATCATTTTCAGGTACAGATTTAAACCTTTGCGGGGCTGGAGAGATGGCTCAGAGGTTAGCGGCACTGGCTGCTCTTCCAGAGGTCCTGAGTTCAATTCCCAGCAACCACATGGTGGTTCACAACCATCTGTAATGAGATCTGGTGCCCTCTTCTGGCATGCATTCATGCATGCAGACAGAACACTGAATACATAATAAATAAATAAATCTAAAATATATACTCTGTCTGATTCCTTTCAGTTTGGGATCATTTGGTCACTCAGTGATCATAAGATTGTTTCTCTTGAATTTTGACAGTAGTGATATTTTCCAAAATTAATTTTTAAGTTAACATAAAAATTTCCTTGTGCCAATTTTGTATATTTTTGTTCCCCTCCTCTGCTGTTTTCCCTGCCTCTCTTACATATCCTTTATCTCTTCTCTGGTAGCCCCTTTCTGTTAATATCCTCTTTCCCCTCCCATCCCTTAAGATGTCTACTAGTTTCCCTCAAGTCTCCTTTCTAGTTTCATGACCTACACACACACACACACACACACACACACACACACACACACACTCTTAAATATAGGTGTCATATATGAAAGAGAACATGTAGCATTTGTCTTTGAGTCTTGCTTATTGTTCTTAACATAGTGAGTCCCCTTTCTACCCATGTTCTGCAAATGTCATTTATTTCTCTCTGTGGCTGAATAGAATCCCACTGTGTATACTACCACATTTTCTTGTCTCCTCTTCTCTTGACAGCTATCAGGCTGTTTCTGTTTCCTAGCTATTGTTAGTAGTAGAGTAAATGGGTAAGGTGTATGTGTTCTGATCAGGGTCATGAACGCCTCTCTGTCCTCACCTTCATGTCCGTCCATCTGTCCCTAATCCACACGTGTCTCTGTTCTGCAGAACTATGACTTGTTATTCAATTTTAGTTTTTTATGTTTTCACCTTAGCAAAGTGCTTGGCACCTGTTAATAGTAATCCTTGATTCAAAGCGCTCTGAAATCTGAAGGTTTTCGACCAAGTTTCAGATTCTGGAACCTCTTGGGTAGCAAAGATTTTGAGAGAAGGGATGCTCAACTGGCAGAGCTTATGTAAACATTCCCAAACTGGAAAAACGAAAAATGGAAGACTTCTGATCCCAGGCACTTCGGCTATAGTTTATTTAATCTGTAATGACTACTGTTATCTTGTGAATGAATTTTGATATTATTGAATTCTTATTTTCACATGGGATTATTTATTGTTCATTTTGGAGAGTCTACTTTTTCCAATGGCCAAAAGCACCAGTTTTGGTCTCCATGTAGTTTTCAGCACTAAAGTTCTTTTCATAACTATAGAGAACCTTCTACATCAAAATTCCTTCAAAGTCTAGAACAACAACATCTCTTCCTGGCCCCTTAAGCTTATGAAGTATCTGTTGTCACTATTTGTAACAAGGTTTGGTCACAAGGCATCAGGCACGATGGTTAAATGATGCCCGACTTAGGGAAGCCGTCACAGTATGGTAAAGCATGTGTTGGAAGAGTACATCTGTGCAGGAAAACAAAGGCAGTGTGCTGTCTCGGTGGGGAGGTGGTTGGTGTAGATTAAAAAGCCCTATGAAATGTGCCCTGCCGCTCTTGAGTGGAATGCTTTGCTCTCAAACTGGTGACACTGTTTTGGAAGGTGTGCACTAACATAAGGTGTCTAGGACCCGCATAAACAGAAGAAAGTCCTAGCCTTTGAAGGTTATACCTGGTCTCTGTCTCTTTCTCTTTCCTGCTTCCCATCACCCTCCACCATATGCTTTCGCCACCATGATACTCTGCTGAAGCATATGAGGACAACTGCTGTGGACTGAGTCCAGGGATACCAGAAGCCAATAGTGACCAATAAGCTAGGTAAAGCTAGGTTAACATTGAAATGTGGTCACAGATTTGTTCAGTATTTTATTAATGCTTTAAAAATCCCAAACTTTATTTATTTACCTGCTTATTTATTTATTTATTTGTTTGTTTAGGTTTTTTTCAGGACAGGGTTTCCCTGTGTATCCTTGGCTGTCCTGGAACTCACTCTGTAGACCAGGCTGGCCTCGAACTCACAGAGATCTGCCTGCCTCTGCCTCCCAAGGGCTGGGATTAAAGGCGTGTGGCACCAGCCTAAAATTCCAGTATGATACAGTTAGAAAGGTGTTGTGTCTGAATGAAAATGAAATTTTTTTTTTTTTTTTTTTTGGTTTTTCGAGACAGGGTTTCTCTGTGTAGCTTTGCGCCTTTCCTGGGACTCACTTGGTAGCCCAGGCTGGCCTTGAACTCACCGAGATCCGCCTGCCTCTGCCTCCCGAGTGCTGGGATTAAAGGTGTGCGCCACCAACGCCCGGCTGAAAATGAAATAATTTTTTAAAATTATTATGTTAGTCAAGCATTTATTCAGGCAAAGTAATATGGGACTGCAATACAAGATGAGTACTTGCAATCTAGAAATTCAAAAATCTGAAAATGCAAAACTTTGGTGATAATTCTCAAGAAAGTTTGATTTGGGGACATTTTAGAATTTGAGGCTTCTATGTTAGGGATGATGGGGGTGGATAAAGATGCAAATACTCTAAAATATGAAATACTCCAAAATATGAAAGATGTCTAACCCCAAGCATTATATGACTAAGGTTATATAAGCATCAAAGAGGAATTTAGGAATTATAGTAATAAGTAGTATATGAACTATCATTATTTGGAGAAACATAACAGACAGAAATCCGATATAATGCCTTGAAGTCTGTGATGGATAAACTTTAAAAAAATTTTAAATTTGAAGGTTTTGGAGGCCACAGTAGTTATTTTAGCTCTTTGTTTCCATGACTTTTTCTTTTGACATTCTTTAACCATCCTGTGTCTTTCCATTGAAGAGTAAGTGTGATAGCCTCCAGACTTGTGTGTGTGTGTGTGTGTGTGTGTGTGTGTGTGTGTGTGTGTGTGTGATTCACACTGTGTTCTCTTCGTTTGATGATGTCTTCCTTAACCGCTCGGTTTGTACTTGCAGCGTCGTTGAAACCAGTCGCAGGGCTTTTGTGACGATAACATGCGTCTGTTCTAGCATTTCTGCTGCGACTCTTCGTATTTGCTGTATGTCTTCCGGAGTGCTTTAACAAGTTAGCTATGTCTATTCTAGGCGCGTCACGGGGCCCCAGCCCAGTCAGCCTTGGAAACCAGGACGCCTTACCTGTGGCCATCGCCCTTACGGAATCCGTCAATGCCTACTTTAAAGGAGCAGATCCTACCAGGTTAGTTCTCAATACATACATATGCACTTGTGTTTGGGAGTGGGCAGCAATTGGGGCATAGTGGTAAATTTTAAGTTACACTTTGATTCTTTGTAGATTAGGAATTTCTTGTAAGCATTCAGGGTTCCCGTACACATACACAGAAATACTGTAATTAGCAATGAGTGATGGCTGTCCTCCAGTTTATTGCTCTTGCCCAAGCTTTTTGACCAATATGGCATACTGATGGTATATCTTTTACAGTATGCCATTTCCTAAAGCAATGGTTCTCAACCTTCCTAATGCTGCAACCCTTTAATATAGTTCCCTGTGTTGTGGTAACCTCCAGCCATAAGATATTTTGTTACTGCTTCATAACTGTAACTTTGCTGCTGTTATGAATGGTACTGTGAATGTCTGCTATGCAGGTTGGGAACCACTGTCCTAAAGAGATGTAGACTGGGTGTTTGGGTTCCTGCAGAGTTGGGTTAGCATCTTGCTTTTGAGAAAAGTTATATCTGCTTTAAGATTTTATTTTTATGTGTATGTATGTATGCCATGTGCATGCATGTTACCCATAAAGGCTAGAAGAGGGTGTTAGAGCCCTTGGAACTGGAGTGAACTTCCTGGTATGGGTGCTAAGAGCTGAATTGGGGTCCACTGTAAGAGCAGCAGACACTCTTCATCCACCAAGCTATTTCCAACCCCAATTCCTCTTTTCTTAAAAAAATATTATTCAACATACATTCATTCACTAAATACTAGGATCAAAGGTGTGTGCCATTATGCCCAGCAAGACTCTGAATAAGTACTAAGGCTACTTCAGAAAACAGAGGTCTCCTGACCTTGCATTATAGTAAAGAAAATATCAGAGAAGCAAATAGATTGTGTATGGATATATGGGTTATTAAAAAGGGAGGTAAGAGGGTGGGAAATTCCAATAGGGGGAAAAGCCTTTTGGAGGGTTTAAGCAGGTATTTGAAAAATGTAGTGGCGCAAGCCATCCATATATCCGGGAGAATAACACTCCAGGACAAGGGCACAGTGGTAGAATCCAGGGTAAAGGCATGCTTGGTGTATTCGGGAAACAGTGGAGTGAAACATGTCACTGAATAGGAAAATAAGTTTATTATTAGCAGAGAAGGTAGTAAGCGTTGATGTTCTAAATATATTTGAGAACGGAGAATAGAATGACAAGTTTGAAGTACTCATTAAGTGCTGTTAATGTAGACAAGTTGGTAGCTGTGTACATGATTCTGGAGCTTACCGAGTAAGTGTAGACCTGAAATAAAATATTTGGTGTCCTTGGTTTGTATGTAATATATGAAGTTGGGGTTTTAAGAAGTAGACAGAACAAAGATCAGCAAACCGAGTCCTGATTCCCTGTTGAGAACCAGACCAGAATGACCAAGTACAGGATTAGAGATCATAAGCAGCAAGAGAAGGGAGGACAGAAACTAAAAGTCATTTCCTGAAGGAAGGTATGAGGAATTCCTTAGGCTGCCATTGGCAGTAGCAATATGGAAGTCACTAATGACCTTCAACATGTCATTGTAGTGAGGTGGTAAAGGTGTGAGCCTGCTTGGAGTGCGGGAGCAGACTATGCAGACCAGGGCAACTGTTCGGAAAAAACAAATACAGATAATTCTTCAGGTGCTTTCCTGAGGGGAAGCTGAGAAATGGAATAGTGGCAGGAACAAGAGAGTTTTATTTTAGTTTTTGTATGTTGGTTTAAAGATGATAGAGCTGTGTGTGGTAACCCACACTTGTAATTCCAGCACTTGGAAGGGGGAGGCAAGAAGATCAAGAGGTAAGGGTCATCCTCAGTTACTTAGTGAGTTCAAGGCCATCTTCTCCTGTGTGAGAGCCTATCTCTTTTTTTTTAAGATGCTAGGGACTAGGGAGATGGCCTAGAGGTAGAGGTAGAGGGCCTGCATCACAAGCGTGAGGACTGAGGACCTGAATTCAGATCCCAGCATCCACATGAAAGCTGGGTGTGGAAGTCAGGAGGGAGTGGGGATCTGACCGGAGTTAGGAGGAAGAGTAGAGCGTGAATATGATCAAATACATCTATGAGATTCTCAAAAGAATAGGAAAAATACTACATTAAAGTAAAAGGCTGAGTGTGGCAGCACACAGCTGTGCGCTCCAGATTTAGTGAGAAAGGCCTTAAAAAAATGACGTGGTGAGCAATGAAGGAAGAGATCGGATACCAGCCTCTGGTCTCCACACCAACCTGCTCGTGCAGACAAGTCTTCCGTTGAAACTGGAGGAAAGACGCATGATAGATACAGGTTTGGAAGATTAGGAGTTCAGTAGTGAAGAGTGTGAGCACATTCCTTTCTGATTTTATTTCTTCATTAAAAACATCACCTAGGTATAGGGTGAGGACACATTGCTGGTTAGAGGAGAAATAGAAGCTATGAGAAGGAAGGAGAGAGTGACTAGACAGGGTTCCAGGGCGTGCAAGGGGCAGGTGGGAGGTTTGGCCATGTGGTTTTGTTTCTAGTCACATTCAGCTGTACGTGTGTGGGAGGGAGCTGGATTCAGTCAAGACTTGTAAGCAGTTAGCAAAGGCATAAAGGGGGGCTTAGGCAAAGGAGCATGTCTAATGAGGAACCTGGAAATCCAAAGATTGGGGTATAAGGATATGAAGTTGGAAAGGTTATTGAAAATGCGATAGGATAGTGAGGGATTAAGTTGTGCTGCTAGGTGGAATGAGTTAGAAACAAAACGGGAATCTGAGCAGATGAGTGATGATCGGGAAACATTGTTGAGGGACTGGGACGTGGCTGAGGTGAGCTGTAGGACAGAGCCACCGGAAGAAAGAAACTGAAGAGCTACGTGCCTAAGGATATGAAAAGGACGGTCTGGATGGATATTGAACTTACAGAAAATTATGCTAGCAATAGTGGTGCAGATATAAGATTAGCGGTGAGTCAGGACCTCAGGATTTCAGGTAAAACGGGACAACTGAGATGATCTGAGGGGACAGGGCCTGAGCAATACCGTGTGAACCAAGAGTTTCTGAGGAAGAAGCAGTGAACAAGAAGAGCAGCCATCACCAAGCCCAGGGGTTCAAAGGCCTTAAGAGGAGAAGGTAACTAACTAGTTAGCGGTGCTGTTACCAGGGAAGCACTTCCCTTACAGGTCTCCCAAGGATGGCTACCACACACAAAGAATTGTGCCTGTGTTTAATAGTAGGGGTTGCCATTGCAGTTTTCTATGATTAATTCATCTATAATTATAATAAAGGATATAAATATATGTATGTATGTATGAACAGATCCACAGCTGTATATATATGCAAAATACATATATTCATGCATACATATATGTTTACATGCATACATTCATACACATATGCATACATACATACATGCATATGTGCTCACATACATAAACTTTTAAAGCCAAGCATACTTTTGAGAAGAGATTAGAGCATCTTATTTAAGCACTTGCCCATGTCCTCCAATGTCAGGTGTATTGTGAAGATCACTGGAGACGTGACAATATCATTTCCAAGTGGAATTATTAAAGTCTTCACAAGCAACCCCTCTCCGGCTGTGCTGTGCTTCAGGGTGAAAAACATCAGCAGACTGGAACAAATCCTTCCAAATTCACAGCTCGTGTTCAGGTTTGTGTGTTTTGCTCTTAAGATTAAGATTGAAGTTTCTTTTTAAGAAATGTTTTTCTTTGTGAAGTAATGTTGAGTGTGAAGACAGTGCCAGCATCCTTTAGGCAGGTAAGCAGCCTTGGACCCTTTGCTTTGGTGGGTGCCGGTTTCTTTCACTGCCGTGTCCCTGTCTTCTCGTCTCGTCCCCTCATCCCCTCTGGGTGGCTTCTAGCAATCCTTTCCAGGCCACCAACTGACTCAGGGAAGGAAGGAAAGGAGAAGTCAAATGAAATAACAATGTTTCTCACATACACAGTGATCCATCACAATGTGATTCCAACACAAAAGATTTTTGGATGAACATGCAAGCTGTTACTGTCTACCTCAAGAAGCTATCAGAGCAAAATCCAGCTGCTTCTTATTATAATGTAGATGTATTAAAGTATCAGGTGAGTGTCCTATCACTGTGAAAACCTTAAATTTTATATAAACAATATAATCTGGCAGAACACTAAATAAATAAATATGTCATAGCCAAACGAGGTCCATTCCAAGTGTGCAAGATTTTTTGGAATTTGAAAATCTGTTAGTAAGTTAATGACTATTTGAGCCAAAATGATGAAGTGTTTACCATCTGTTTGTGACTCAACTACTGAATAAATATTAATACATGCATTTATATTTAACATGAAAACTCCAGTGTAGTCATTCTTCATAAAGAAATGCCAAAGCAGTCAGTTAAAGTTTGATATGGCAGACACTCACTGTTTATATTAATAGTACAGAATATAATTGTTTCTCTGGATTTGTTAGTGCTGCTACATAAGAGAATAAAATACGAAGTAGTAGCCAGGTGGTGGTGGCGCACACCTTTAATCCCAGCACTTGGGAGGTGGAGACAGGCAGATCTCTGTGAGTTCAAGGCCACCCCGGTCTACAGAGCGAGATCCAGGACAGCCAAAGCTACACAGAGAAACCCTGTCTCGAAAAACCAAAAAAAAAAAAAACTAAAGTTCTAAGTCCACATGTATCAAATACTTAATAATAAATGAAACCATAACAGGGCCTAAAATAAATGATGACCAAATATGTATACATACATA
>CABHPP010138136.1:14174-46716 GCA_902168425.1 Peromyscus attwateri
GAGAGAGAGAGAGAGAGAGAGAGAGAGAGAGAGAGAGAGAGAGAGAGAGAGACTGAGACGCATGTTCATTTTTGGTTCATACCTTGGTTTCTACTAAGACACTGAAATCAAGTTTGTGAAGTCGAGTTCTCAATAGAAAGATCCCCCTAAAATACATCCTTACAATTACCTAGAGCAACTGTTCATACATAACAAATCTGATCATGTTTTCCTTATAATGGAGACATGCTGCTTTGAGGATAACAAATTGGCTTCTTACCTCTCCTCCCACGCCAACTGTCAAAGCTCTGTACTTCTCCAATGGTCCACCTTGAATGTGATCAAGCTCACAGATCACTTTTACATATACTTTTCAAATCAAACTATATTTTATGACCATATTTTATTTATGTTTTCAAAAACTATCTTTAAAAGGCTATGTGTAAGGTCAATGACATGGTTCAGGGGGTCTTGCCTCGCAAGCCTGGCAACCTGAGTTTGATCCCCAAGAACACCAAATTCCATCTCCAGAAGCCAAATATTGTGGAGAGACTTGACTCCACAAAGTTGTCCTCTGGCTCCACAAAAACACCATGGCATGAACACTCCTATACACAACACAAAAATAATAATACATTTTAAATGCAGCCTATGGGGGGAGGTGCAGGGCAGGAGGTAGGTTGAGTCATTTATCTCTATATCTTACTAAAATTTCTGGAAAAGCACTTTTTTTTTGTTTAATAAACTGAGAGAGTGTGGTGTATTGAATAAAAATGACCCCCATAGGCTCATACATCTGAATGCTTAGTCACCAGGGAGTGGCACAATTTGAAAGGATTAGAAGGGTTAGGTATGGAATTGTTGGAATAGCTGCGGCCTGGAGAAAGTGTGTCAGTGGGGGTGGGCCAGGTGCTGTCCTCTCTCTCTCTCTCTGCCTGAGGACCAGGATGTAGCTCTCACTCCTGCCCCAGCACCACACCATGCAGGCCACCATGCTCCCTGCCATGAGGATAATGGACGAAGCCTCCAAAACTACAAGCCAGCCCTGAAGTAAATGCTTTCTTTTGTAAGAATTGCCTTGGTTATGGTGTCTTTTCACAGCAACAGGACAATGACAAAGGGGTCACTTGAACTGTGTGGAACTCCAAAAATCAGGGGGAAAAATAGCAAAGAAAGAAGAGGAATGAAACACAACACCCAAGTCTGGGGACTAAAGTACCTTGAGGAATCGGTCTGTGTGGCTATAGAGGGGTTCCAGTTAGGAGTCCTTGCCGCTCCCTTTTTCCAGGACCCAAGTTTAGTTCCCAGCACCCACAACAAGCATCTTACAACCACTTATAACTATGGGCACTCAAACGTGCACATAAAAACACACAAATGTTTAAAACCTTGAAGCTTTAAAAAAAAAAATCTGCTATGGAGAAATGAAGGAGTCCAGGCAAGGTCACAAAGGGAGATTCTATCCATATACACAAGAAAAAAAATAATAATGTGTACTAAAATAAACAATTATCCTAAGATATAAAATTGATAAGGGAAAGCAAGGAGAAAAGTCCAATATATAATCAACACATAAATTTCAGAAATGTTTTTTACATGTATAGATGTTGTATCTTTGTGTATATCTGTGCACCATAGATGCAGTACCCACAGAGGTTGGAGAGGGCAACAAATCCCCTGAGACAGCCAGCTAGGCACCAGTGCATGCTGAGAATCGAACACGCTCCTCTGAAAAAGCAGGCAGTGTACTTAACCATTGAGTCACCTCTCTGGCCCTCAACCACACCTTTTGGCCCCATATTTAATGCTTGGACCCCAGTTGGTAAACTGTTTAGGAAGGATTAGGAGGTGTGGCATATGGAGAACATACTGGGAATGAGTTTGGAGGTTTCAAAAGCCTATCACCATTCCCAGTTGGTCTCTGCCTTGTGCTCCTTTTGAGACTGAATTGTGAGCTGTCAGCTGCTGCTCCAGTGCCAAGTCTGCCTGAGTGCTGCCATGCTCCCTGCCAAGATTGGTCAGGGGCTCTTAATCCTCTGGAACCATGAGCCCAAAGCGTAACTCCCTTCTTTTCAAGGTGCCTTGATCATGGTGTCTTATCACAGATGTGAAAAGTAACTATGATAGGCAGATAGCCATATATCCTGACACAGCCTAGAATCACCTGTCCTACTCCCTGGGCTGGTGGTCCTGGGCAGGTTTCTGTTTTGCTTTAAATTTTCAAGACAGGGTTTCTCTGTGTAACAGACCTGGCTGTGCTGGAACTCACTCTGTAGACCAAGCTGGCCTTAAACTCACAGAGATCTGCCTGCCTCTGCCTCCTGAGTGCTGGGTTTAAAGGTGTGTGTCGCTACGCCTGGCTATCCTGGGCAGTTTAAGCAAACTAGCTGAATAGGAGCCTGGGCCAGTGAGAGAACAAGGCAGCAAGCAGCACTCCTGCACGGTTTCTGAGTCAAGCTCCTGCCCTGACGACCCTCTGGATGGACTGTGACCTGGAGTATAAACAGATAAATCCTTTCCTCCCCCTAGTTGCTGTTGGTCTACATTTTATCACAGCATCAGAAAGAAAACTAAAACATCATGCAAGTCTAAGAACCTGATCCCAGAGTCCATATAAAAATGCTGAGTATGATGGCAGAGATTGGAAATCCCAGGGCTGGAGAGACAGAGAAGGGTAGATCTTTGGGTTGGCCTGCCCAGCCTAACTGACAAGTGCCAGGACGGGGAAGATCCTTTCTCAAAAAACAAAGTGGTCATCAACTGAGGAATGACACCCAAGGCTGACTGCCCTCATGCATACACACACAGACACTGACACACACACACACACACACACAAACACACACACAGACATACATACAATGCATAAGAAACTGGCAGTGTAATCAGAAAATGTTATATAAAAATATCAAAAAAGATTTCTATCAAAACCAAGAATCTAATGTATGTAAACCCTAACTTTTTACATTTTATATGTTTTAATGAAGGCTCTTATTACCTCTTCTTTCAGTGCATGTTTCTTCTGTTCCAGACAAATCTCTTTAGCTCTCATCATCTGC
Organism: Peromyscus attwateri; assembly: GCA_902168425.1. Classification (NCBI taxonomy): domain Eukaryota; kingdom Metazoa; phylum Chordata; class Mammalia; order Rodentia; family Cricetidae; genus Peromyscus; species Peromyscus attwateri. The sequence continues at coordinate 17,213 of CABHPP010138136.1, forward strand.
AAAGTCTCCTTAGAAACTGCATACTGGAGTTTTTCCATGCGTTCTGCAGCTGCTGCCCATGATGCTTTGCCAAATTTCTTCTGATCTGCTCGCATCCGATCATACACAGCTGGTAATAATAATTTTGTAGGGACATTAAAGCACAAAACTGTTAGACACTAAAGAACTATAAGGTCTTAGATTTCACTGACCCCTCACAATAAATGTTTAACATCTCTAAAATCCTAATAGTTCAATATCATCATACATTCTCTGTTATCTCAAGCAGTGGTACACACCTTTAATCGCAGCACTAAGGAGGCAGAGGCAGGTGAACCTAAGTTTGAGGCCAACCTGGTCTACACAGCGAATTCCATAACAGCCAGAGCTACACAGTGAGACCCTGCCTCTGACAAAACAGAGAAACACCCTTCAACACGGGATGGAGCGATGGCTCAGAAGATAAGCATGTTTACTGCTCTTGCAGAGGACTGAGTCTGGTTCCAGCATCCACACAGCAGTTCACAACCACCTGTAATAACCAGTTCCAGAGAATCCAATGCCTTTTTCTGGCCTCCTCAGGATTCTGTACACATGTGGTGCACATAAACACACAGACTCACATACATACACGTAAATAAAAAATACAGCCGGGCGGTGGTGGCGCACGCCTTTAATCCCAGCACTCAGGAGGCAGAGGCAGGCGGATCTTTGTGAGTTCGAGGCCAGCCTGGTCTACAGAGCAAGATCCAGGAAAGGCGCAAAGCTACGCAGAGAAACCCTGTCTCGGAAAACCAAAAAAAAAAAAAAAAAATACATATAAATCATTAAAAAAATAGCTGAAAGCTGGGCATGGTGAGTTGAGACTAGCCTCATTTACATAGTGAGTCAATTACAGGACAGTCAGGGCTACACAGAGACCGTGTCTCAAACAACAACAACAACAAAATAATAAATTAATCAATAAAAATAACATTTAGAAATGGGGGTAAACATGATCGAAGCACATATATGCATATACATAGTATACTTGTATTAGTTGAAATCTAAGCCTTAAATATTCTAAACACGCAATCATACATTTCCATGGTTTATCACTGTATACTCTGAAAATTTTGTGAGAACCAGATGCAGGAGGAACTAAAGACACACACTAGTTCAGCTCTCATTCAGAAGGTAAAAATGGAATCATCAGCTATGAGAAAGAGCACAGCCCTCTTCCTGCTCCAGAAAGGAAGAACTTTTTTTTCCCCCCAAGACAAGGTTTCTCTGTTTAAGAGCCCTGGGTGTCCTGTAACTCATTCTGTAGACCAGGCTGGCCTCAAACTCAGAGATCTGCTTGCCTCTGCCTCCTGGGTGCTGGGATTAACAGTGTGTGACATCACTACACAGAAAGGAAGAACTTAGTTTGTAATAACACAGGCCTGGCTCAGACGCTAATTGTTGATAGACAGCTAATGTCTTCCAGTTTAAAAAAAGTACAACTAGATAGATGGCTCAGTGACTAGGAGCACCAACTGCTCTTCCAGGACCCAAAGTCATTAGCAGCACCCACAATGGGCAGCTCACAAAGACTTACAAAGCCAGTTCCAGGAGAGCCAATGCCTTGGGCCTCCATGTGAGTGCATTAAGATATATATATCTAACCACATAGATACATGCATATAAATAAAAATAAGCTGGGCAGTGGTGGCATATACCTTTAATCCCAGCACTCGGGAGGCAGAGCCAGGTGGATCTCTGTGAGTTCAAGGCCAGCCTGGTCTACAGAGCGAGATCTAGGACAAGCACCAAAACTACACAGAGAAACCCTGTCTCGAAAAAACCCAAAATACACAAACAAATAAATAAAAAATACTGATAGGAACATTGACAGTGCTGCCACCTGAAACCTTAATTCTCTATCTTTATGCCCAATCACATTTTAATAAATGATAGATGCTTTCTTACAGAAGTTGGCAATTAGATTAGTTCAAAATACAATAAAAGATATATTTGCTGGTATCTTCTTTTATATTTTAAAAGGTAATTAATTTTGTATTGTTACTTTGTCCTAACCATCTTTTACAATATAGAATTGTGGTGATTTGAAAGAGAATGGTTCCCAGGGAGTGACACTATTAGGAGGTGTGGCTTTGGAATAGGTAAGGCTTTATTAGAGGAAGTATATCACTCTGGGGGTGTGCTTTGAGGTCTCATATATGCTCAAGCCATGCCCAGTAAGTCAGTTCACTTCCTGTTGCCTACAGATCAAGATGTAGAACTCTCAGCTCCTTCTCCAGCACCATGTCTGCCTGCATGCCCTGCCAAAATGACAATGGACTAAACCTCTGAAACTGTAAGCTAGCCCAATTAAAGGTTTTCCTTTATAAGACTTGTTGTGGTCATGTTGTCTCTTCACAGCAACAGAAACCTAACTAAGGCAGAAGTTGGTATCAGGGACTGGGGTACTGCTGTGATAGGCCTGTCCATGTTTTTGTTTAAAGGAATTTGGACTTTGTTACTTTGGGTTAGGAAAGCAGTAGAATGCTTTAAATGCTGCTTAATGGGCCATACTAGTAGGAGCATGGAAAACAGTGATGCTGAAGGTAGATTTGGACTGTGGGGGCCTGGCGCAAGAGGTTTCAGAGCAGAATTTTAGTATGCTGCCTAGAGATGGTTTTTGTAATATTTTGGTGAAGAAAGTGACTGTTTTTTGCCCTTGTACAAAGAGTCTGCCTGAGGCTAAAGTGAAGAGTTTTGGATTAGTTGCACTAGTAAAGGAGCTCTCAGAACAGCCTAGTATAGACTCTGTAGTGTGGTTACTAGTGTTGACTCTTATGAAGATCTATAATGAAAAGGAGCAAGCAGAGCAAAGAAAAATACAAGATGTACAATTTGAGGAGGAAAGGGACACCAGGAAGTGGAATGAAGCCAAGTCCTGGGTTCAAGACAATAAACAGATTAAGAAATGGAATAAAGGGAGTGGCCCCCACAGAAGTGGCACTATTAGGAGATGTGACTTTGTTGGAGTAGGTGTGGCCTTGTTGAGGAAGTGTGGCCTTGTGGGGGTAGATTTTGAGGTCTGCTATGCTCAAGCTATACCTAGCACACAGTTCATTTCCTGCTGCTGCAGACTGGTATGTAGGACTCTCAGCTCCTTCTCCAGCACCATGTCTGCTTGCACGCCATCGACGCCATCTTATCTCACCATGATGATAATGGACTAAATCTCTGAACTGTAAGCCAGCTCAAATTAAATGTTTTCTTTTGTAAGAGTTGCTGTGGTCATGGTGTCTCTTCACAGCAATAGAACACTGACTAAGATAAGAATTTAGTAATTTTTTGCCTTAAAATTTTCAGAAATCACCAGGCGGTGGAGGTGCACACCTTTAATCCCAGCACTCAGGAGGCAGAGCCAGGCAGATCTCTGTGAGTTCAAGGCCAGCCTGGTCTACAGAGCAAGATCCAGGATAGGCACCAAAACTACACAGAGAAATCCTGTCTTAAAAAAAAAAAAAAAAAAATTTCCAGAAATCCTTTATTTATATGTACAGGTGTTTTGCCTGCGTGTGCACACACCATGTACGCATGGTATCCATGGAAGCCAGAAAAGGGCATCGGATTCCCTGGAACTGGAGTTAACAGACAAAAGTGAGCCACCACATGAGTGTCAGGAAGAGATCCCTGGTTCTTTGGAAGAGCAGTCAGTGCTCTTAACTGCTGAGCCGTCTCTCTAGTCCCAGACTCCTTTAAGAAGAAATAAATTCACAATAACTTATATACATCTTAAAAGGTAACTGTATGTCAGTTCCTTATGCTTACCACCCCTGTTCCTATTACTTCAAGCCTCTGGTGCTTACTTCAATCACATGGCTACTTCTTGACTTACAGACTTTCAAAATCACCTGTGTTCCTGATCTGAGAGAAAAGGAATTTGCTTCCTTAGAAGCTGTGCTCCTTTTCTTCATCTCTCTGAGCTTTGCTGCTATAGACACTGCTGTTCTTAGTGGCTCTTAAATGACTGAGGGAACAGTTTTTCCTGAAAATATTTCTTGCCTTCAAAAACTGAATTTTTGCCAGACCTTGCATGAACCACATTAATAACATGCCTTGACTATGTGCTCAATCTGTTTCCCTACTGTGTGTTCAGCCTCTCAACTTGCCCTTAAGAAAACAATGAACCCACCCTTACTATACCTTCAACTTGCCACATAATCATATTGTACAATAAGCTAAATGCATAGCTTTGATCTTATACTATATACACTTCCATGCCACTGACCTAGAATATGCGTGTGTTGTGGTAATCATTTGCTGAAAGCAGCCAACAGGTTGAAAGCAACCTTAAAGAAAACAAACATCCACCATAAATGTTGGAAGCAATATGTGGATATAGATTGATAACATGTTTGCAGTTTTGAGTACTATCTTGGGTCAGCTTGTATCAGTAAAACATCTCTTGCAAAACTCTAAAATGTTTATAGAAGACAATTCCTCATTTCTTTCCCATATCATGTTTTCTGTGCTGTTTGATAAATATGGAACAAAACCCTTTGTTAGGGGAAGACAAAAATCATCATACACACACAACAGATAGACAACAAACCACAAATTGCAGATGAACAGAAGACAAAATTAAAGTTTGTGTTCACTCTTAGTCTAAACTACTCTAAGAGGAAGAACCTTTCTATTATTTGATGTGGCATGAATAGGCATATTAACAATAGAGCCAAGCTTTTCAACTCAGCATCTCCTTGAACCTCAATTTTAACGTCTCAAACAAAATATCCCTATTGTCTGTTTTATATCAAATATATTTCTATCTTTCTTAAATTTCTGACCATTGCCAGGCGGTAGTGGTGGTGCACTCGGGAGGCAAAGGCAGACAGATTTCTGTGAGTTCAAGGCCAGACTGGTCTACAGAGCGAGTTCCAGGACAGCCAGGACTTTTCACAGAAAAACAAAAACAAAAAACAAAAATTCTGAGCATCTTTTAAAATTGTATTTAAATATTAAAACAATTGTAAGATCAATAAAGTAGAGTGTACTGGGGGGAGGGGGACATGTTCTATTTTAAGTATGATACATTTTAAAGTCAAGTCTGTGAGGTTTAGCTTTGTAAAAAATTCATTTGTGTTTATAGATAGTTATTTGTTTCAACCATGTTTCCCCATTAATTGGCCTTATCCAAGATGAAATGACCTTATTGCATCTGTTTCTGTACTTGTAACAGGGCCTCAGACCTTAGTAGGCCCCCAGACCTAAGCACAACTAACTCCATGATAGAAGTACAATCAGGCCATAAAACACAGCATGGAGGCAGCACCACCTGCCAAAATAAAAACAAAGACCAATCCATCGAAGTCCACAATCTGAAAAAGTCTCTGAATGTCTTAACCTTGCTTTCTTTGGCTTCTGTAGTACCACTTCTGGCTAACTGTTCTTGTTAACTGAACTATGTCAACCCAGAACATAGATTCTGTGCTTAAAAGCTCCCCCTGGGAAAGACTCAGGACTACACTGGGATCCCGAACACTCAGTGCAGTAACAGCTGATAAAAGACTTATACCCGTCTGAGAAGTCTTCTGTGGTGGCTACCACAACAGTACTCTCGCTTTTCTACTGATTTACAGAGCGGATGGTCATACACAGTTGCCTAGGAGGAGCTGAAAGGATACCTTGACTTGCTAATAATGGTTACTCTCTGCTGAGGTGAGTCACACTGACCCAACTCTACTATACAATTATTCTAAACATAAAAAACCATAACTATTGGTCTTCCAAAAATGCCTACGGAATCTTACTGAAGCTTACCTTTCTGAGCTTTAGCTGTTATTTCAAAATATTTGACAGTGAGATCCTGAATAGACAATACAGCCATGTGAGCTTTCCGCTGCCAGTCAGCATCTTCTTTCTGTAGACTCTCAATTCTTCGAGGTCCCAGATAATCATTCTCCATGGAAATCTTCAGAAAAAGAGGGAGAAATCCTTTACTCATTCCTCAAACATTTAATGAATGTTATATGCCAGGAACTAGTCAGGCTTGGTGCTAAAATAAAGCACATTACTTGTCACCATTGGTGATATTTAAACTGAGTGACTTACTAGGCACGCTGAAGATATCTGACATGGGAATCCACCCTTCATCCTTCCCTTTCGACCTTCCTCTACCCTCCATTCCCTTCTACATATGTGGAAACAACACACAGCAAAGCGTTTGCTCATTTCTGAGTGGGGAGATCATGAGCAATTTATTTTCTCACTTATAATAGTAATACTTTAGGTTAACAATTATTTGTACAGTGATTTTATTTAAAGGTCATTAAATATTAAAAGATTTGAAGATTGCACTTGGGCAGATTTTTACAAGATATTGTAAAAATCTGCCCAAGTGCATACTGAAAATACTCTACATAAATTTTCTTTTATTTATTGTTTTCCTTTTTCAAGTACTAAGGGCTGGCATATCCCAAGCAAACACTCTATCCCTTTAAGATAAAAAACAAACCAGCTATGTATTACCAAAGTCACAAACAAAAGTGAGAACAAAATGAACAGAAATGGGGCGTGGACACATATAATCCTGCATTATCATATCCAGGAGACTGATTTAAAAAATTAAATAAGAAACATTTAAGCAGGGTGTGGTGGCCCATGTCTGTAACCCCAGCTCTTAAAAGGCTGAAGCATGAGGGGAAAGAAAATTAATAATACTGTTAAGACGATGAAAAACAAGAAGAGTGTTGGCACACACCTTTAATCCTAGCATTCAGAAGGCAGAGGCAGATATCTCTGAGTTCAATGCCAGTCTGGTCTACACAGTAAGTTCCAGGACAATCAGGACTACATAGAAAGACCTTGTCTCAGAAAACAAAACAAAACAGAAAAAAAAAAGAAAAAAAAAAAAAGGTGGGGTAGGATGGGGCTAGAGAAATAGCTCAGCAATCAAGAGTACTGGCTGCTTTTCTAGGGGACCCAAATTCAATTCCCAGCACCCATATGGTGATTCACAGCTATCTGTAACTCCAGTCCCAGGGGATCTGACACCCTCTTCTGGCTTCTGTTGGTACCAGGCACACATGTGGTATACAGATATACATGCAGGAAAATACCCATGCACAGTAAATGAAAAACAGATAAATGTAAGTCACCCATGGCACACCACACACACACACACACACACACACACACACACACACACAAAGAGCTGAGATGGAGAAGTTCAAGAAGAAAGCATCTTTGAGGAATAACTAGAGCTGTTCACACACAGAGGGTTATTTGAAATAAAGGGGAAATGAAGACCAGACACGGAATGAGAAAGCTGTGTATGACACAGTCATAAAATCCAAAAGTTTCTCCTAACACGAAATTATGCTGTAACAGTAGGTGGATACATCATAGATGAAATAAATTTCAATTACATAATGAATTTCCGGAGAAATAAAGACAAAACATGTAAAATGTACTACTAATGTCATCTTCAGGTGGTAGATTTTGGATTAGTCATTTTCTCCCTGTTCAAAAACTGCACTTCCCAGGGCCAGGATGTAAGTCAGCGGCAGAGCCCCATCTGCAGCCCTACAAGAACACAAGCTGCAGTTTCCCCAGGCCTGTGGGTCCTGCCATGCCTGTTATCCCAGCACTCCGAAAGCTGAGAGGCAGCTGTGAATTTCAGGTCAGCCTGATCCACAAAACGAGACCTTGTCAAAAGAAAGGCTGCTGTAGATATCGCTCTGTATAAATAAAATGCTGATTGGCCAGTAGCCAGGCAGGAAGTATAGGCAGGACAAGCAAAGAGGAGAATTCTGGGAAGTGGAAGGCTGAGTCAGAGAGATGCTGCCAGCCGCCGCCGCCATGAGAAGATGTCAAGATACGGGTAAGCCACGAGCCACGTGGCAATTTATAGATTAATAGATATGGGTTGATTTAAGATATAAGAACAGTTAGCAAGAAGCCTGCCACAGCCATACAGTTTGTAAGCAATATAAGTCTCTGTGTGTTTACTCGGTTGGGTCTGAGCAGCTGCGAGACTGGCAGGTGAGAGAGATTTGTCCTGACCGTGGGCCAGGCAGGACCAGGAAAACTCTAGCTACAAGAGGCAAAGTGAGAAAAGAGAGAAGAGTGAAGAGAAAAAGAGAAAGGCCAAGAAAAGATCCTACATTTTCCACTGTCTTCACTGGATCAGATATGTTTAACAATGAAAAAGTGGTGCTGTACATAAACTAATAAATAGGAAGAAACTTTCATTTCTTCTTGGGGCTATCAAACTATACCAATGAATGGGCTAAAGGCACATTAACCAAGTTCCCCATTTTCCTCTAGGAAGATCAAAGACAGTAAGTATGAGGGGCCTCTCTGGGCAGTGTACAGTGAGGAGGAAGAAGCGGCGATAGCATCAGGACCCAATGTCTCTGTGTGAGTCCTGTTTGGGGGACTATAAACCCGTGTCAAGCACAGTCAGGCAGGAGAAGCATCTCTTCCTCCTGACTCACTGCTGGATGATGACAAGCGTGTGCTAGCATGGCTGTCCCAGCATGTCTAGTATGGCACCTTGGTTCGTGATAGTCATTTATACTGGATTTGTTTTCCCCAATATGCAACTTCTATACCTACCACTTCAGGAGTCTAATATGTAATATATATATATATATATATATATATATATATATTGCTTTGTATATTGTTCACTCTCTTTTTGAACTTTTTTGTGGCTCATATTTGAAAATATTTAAATAAAGAGACCAGTGTGGAGACAGCAGAGATGGCTCAGCATGTAAGAGAACTGAATGCTATTGCAGAGGACCTGGGTTTGGTTCCCAGTATCTACATGGTGGTTTGCAACCAACCATCCACAACAATCTAGGGAGCCAATGCCCTCTCTCTTCTGACCTCTGAGCACCAGGCAGAGATATGGTACACATGCACACATGTAAGCAAACACTCATACATGTAAAATACAATAAAAAATATAACACATGGGAGACACACACACACACACACACACACACACACACACACACACACACCAATGTACCAGATGATTCAGAGAGTACAAAAATGAGTAGGATGCAGTATTCCTCACTGGAAATTTATAATGCAATGGAAGGGGGATACATTAGTGATACAAAATTCATTTATTTATTTACTTATTTGCAAATTTAGGAGACATGGTTCTGTTACTAATTAACCACAAGATCTTTCTTTCACAAATACCTTATCAAATCAATAATCCATTTAAATGATCATGGTGTGGCATGCCTGAGATCCTAGGTACTACAGAGGCCTTTTTGCCTCATCTTCCAGTTCATCCTGCTACTACCTTGTAATGCTAGGTTTAGAATCTGCAAACCCTTTTCAGGTACTGTCAATAGAAAGGTTGGATGGCGAGAGATGCCCTTCTTCCTTCTATCTGCGTATCTTTAACTCTGCTGTACCTGTAGGTATCATCCCAGACTTGCTTTTTACACTCCAGCACCAACAGTTCCTTCCTCAACAACAAAATCAAGTCTGCAGCTTTTTCAAACCCAGCCTTATAATGCAACTTTACCTTTTCCAAGACAGCCAGTACCAGCACACCAAGTGCCCTATCCTTAGAGGTCTGGATCTCTCCATCAAGGCTACTAAAAGAAGCAACATCCTTTTTATAAGGACATAGCTCCAGGGGACCTGCCTTTTGTGCTTAATAAATCCAGTTCCTTCCCTTTGTTCTTTCACCTCTAAAAAAGTGGTGGCTGTTTTTTATAATTGCTTCCTTGAGGTAGCTAACTTTCTTGCCTTCCTTAATTACCTGCTTTACTTTATACCTAGTTAACAAATCTTAGTATCAGGACACTCTCTGTTGATATTGCTAGCTTGATTTTCTGATCAAACCTCAACAGACTTAACTACGGAACAGAAACTTAATAAACACAACAAAGAATGTACAAACTCAAAACTCAGAACATTAAGACGGAAATCATTTCCACCTGCATGATAAACGCTGCACCTCCCATCAACAGACAAAAGGAGGGATGGACACCTAGAAGACTCAAGTTTTCTATTACGGCTTTTGTGGGAGGAGGTTAAAAACCAAACGACAGTGCATTCATCTAAAGATAACTTGCACAATGCTGCTGGATTAGCACTTGTGTCTCCACCTCACAACAAAATATACACATGCTTCAACATCACTCACACACACACACACACACACACACACACACACACACACACACACTGATGCTGCTTTGTAGATGACTTTTGAACTTGGCAGCTCTGATGCTGCAACCAACTGCTAGAAACCTTGCCTAGTCATTCTACTGTACTCAAGACACTAAGCAACAATCCTCTCCCAACTTCTTTTCCTAACTTGGGAAACTTGAAGATGTCGCAGCAGCCCTGTTCAGTTGAACTGCGTGCTAAAAACAATGACAGCTCTGTTTGGAATTTCAAGGTTAGAAAGAAAACAGAGCCTGTTTTAACATGGAAAAAGGTGTGTGTCAGTTTAGGTAGCCAGGAGAATAAAACTAATTTATAAATACAAATTCTCTGGCATGGAACTCCTTATTATACAAGCACATCTTTGCTAGGACACTGCGTTTTATAAGAACTTATTATGGTATTTCTGTCCATTGTTAAGATACTGGGAACACCTAGCTTAAGATTCTCCGGTGAAGCAAATGCCAACACAGATTTATGAATTATTTATTGATATTGTAGCACAATGTAACTTTTCTAGGCACTGGGGTTGCTTGTTCAATGATAAGTGATTATCAAGAATGTCACCAGTAGAGGCCAGAAGAGGGCATTAGATCCCCTGGAGTTGGAGTTACAGATGGTTATGAACCGCCCATTATGGGTGCTGGGAACCAAATTAAGATCCTCTGGAAAAGCAGTAAGCACTCTTAATCACTGAGTCATCTCTCTCCAGCCCCGTCAGAGCTTCTTAATACACCATCCAAGAGTGTGAAATGGGTGTACTAGCAAGCACCTGTAATCCCAGCTACTTGGGGTGCCAGCAAAGCAGACACAAAGACCAGGCCAGACTGGGCAGTGAGAGGCTGTGGATGCAGCTCTGTGGTAAGGGAACTGAGTGGCTTCAAAAGACCCTGGATTTCATTCCCTACCAGACATCTTGTGAAAGATGAGTATCCAAATAGGAGAAGACAATTTAAAAAATGGGCCAAGGGCCTAAGCTGACAAGTATATGAAAAATATTCTATGTCACTAATCACTAAGGAAATTAAGTCAAATCCCTAATGAGGTATGATCTCACTCCTATTTAAATGGATACTATAAAAAAGACAAAAGATCACAAATATTGGAAAGGAGATGAAGAAAGGGAGGTTTTTGCATTGTTGTGGGAATATATTAGTGTTAACTATTATGGTGGCTCCTCAGACAACTAGAAACAGACCACATATTCTTCCAGTCCTACTTCTAGGTATATGACCAAGGACTTGATGTCAGTAATGCTGAGGTTCCAATGTTAACTTCAGCATTACTCACAGTAAGAGAGATGGAATGAACACATGTCCATCAACAGATGAATGGACAAAGAATACATGTGCGTGCGTGCGTGCGTGCGTGCGTGCGTGCGTGCGTGTGTGTGTGTGTGTGTGTGTGTGTATACACATACATATAAAAATGTCAGCTAACCTTTAACAAACAGTAGAATGGTACTAACTCATGTAGAAGAGAGGGATTTGGGGTTTAGGGAAGATTTTAGTTAAAAGGCACAAAATTTCAGTTAGAAAGACTAAGTTAAAAAATCTGTTACAACATAGTAAAATATACTTATCGATATGTAATATTCTTTAAAAATGTAACAGCAGATCTTAAGTGTTCACACCAAAATTTGGTAAAGTATGCAAGATATTAACTAGTTCAATTTAGCCCTTCTAATTTTTTTTTTGGGGGGGGGGGCGCGGGTTATTGAGACAGGGTTTCTCTGTGTAACAGCCCTGGCTGTCTTAGAACTTGCTTTGTAGACCAGACTGGCCTCGAACTCAGAGATCAGCCGCCTCTGTCTCCTGAGTGCTGGGGTCAAAGGGTATGCACCACCACACACAATATAGCCTTTGTACAATGTATAAATAAAATAAAAAACACTGCTGTATATGAAAATAGTTTAATTGTTAAGTTAAAGATTAACGTTAAATAAAAATAAATTGTAAAGGCATTGCTAAAATTGACTTTATTCAATAGATCAATTAAATGAGATCTCACTACTATCCTTTAAACTGTCTCTTTAATCCCCAAAGGCTCATGTGTTGCAAACTTGGTTCCCAGGGTGGTGGTGATGGGGCAGGCTCGGAGGAGGCTCTCAGGTCAGCTTAGGGCACACTCAGAAGGTGGGCACTCCTATTACCGCGACCACCAAAGGAGGTACACTGATGCTCTCACCAGAGCAGAGCCTGCACCAGGATTTAGACTACTAACCTATCTCTCCTTGGTATTAAGAGCCCACTTTGGACATTTTGTTGCGGTAACAGAAAACAGACCAACATATTGACATACTATAAACATTAGTGAGTCTTCCAAGCTATTAATGTGCAATACCGCTCAAGTTAGGCATTCTATAATTTCTGCAAAATTTTGTTGTCTATTTATTCTGTGCGGCTGGGGACTGCGTCCCAGGGCAACAAGGCATGGTAAGACAGGTGCTCTTACTACAGAGTGACCTCGGCATTGTTTTACAATTCTCACTGTATAGTGCTTTAATCTACTTTAGTTTGTCTTTTAGTTTGTCTTTTTGGAGAATGAAGGTTAAGGAATCTGAAGAACACTGGACAAATGAGACAACTGAAGAAAAAGAACAAAGCATCTATCCCAGGACAGAGTGAAATGACGTATGGGTATATCCTCTAAAAAATTTCATAAGTCTTCCTAAATGTTTGTTTCTGCTCTTCTCTAAAGAAATTTAACACTATTAGTCTTCTAATAGTCCCAGTTCAATTAAAATTTAAAGCTGACTTTGGAGTTGGAGAATGGCTCTCTCCTTCTTTAAACTCAAGCATGTTGTTAAAAGGAAAATGCAAACTCCCTGTATCATGCCAGAAGAAAAGAGCCATCTTCTGCTATGGGACAGGAGAAAAGTCAAATTAATTAAGGGACTCTTCTATTACTAATCTCAACTCTTTGATTCTATTCTGATTCTTTAAACTTTTCTTAACGTATGAATTTTATATCAAAATTTACAAGATTAATATATATACATATATATACATTTTAAACTTTGTTAAGATACGAATGGTCATATAGAGTACTAACTAATTCTAGAAAGAAAAAAGGCTTCAATTAGCTGCATATATATGTCTTTGTGTTCGAGTCTCTTATCAGTTTTCTGCAGGAAATCACGGCCAGGCCTAACATCAACTGAAGTCTCCAGGAAGAAGATGGGGCCCCACAACAACAACAATTCCACGTGGACAATAATAACATCACTAAGCTGACAAACATCATCTACCGATCAGCTTTGAACTACAAAGTGCTCAGAGCAATTTTGAGAGGGTTAGCTGAGATGATCCAGTCTCAAAGACTAGTGAATAAGGACTTGAGATAAATCCTGACCTCTGGCATTATACACAGACTGGATAACGAAGGATATAGTTACCTTTCCTAGAATTTGACAATTAACATAAAATTTTTCTTTTCAGGATAAAGATACCTTCGCCCATACCCAGCAGGAAGCAATTTTGAGAATACGACGCCCACATTCCCAAAGAGGTGGTGTGGGGCGGGTGGTTTTTTGGTCTTTTAATGGGTTTTGGGTCTGGGATAATTTTCATTGTTTAGGGGGGTTGGTTACAAGTTGTTGTCAAGGGTTAGGAAAAGGGCTAAGCAAAGGAGATTAGATTTAAGGTTCTTGTTTAAAAAAAAAAAAAAAGAAGAAAGAAAAGAAAAAGACAATTACTAGTTTTAAATACTTTACATTGGATTGGATTGTTTTATATTATATACAAATTATATATATTGAAACTGATATTGTTAGAAAATGCTATATGTATATTTCTAATTGTACTTATACCATTCATTTAACAATGTAATGCAATTTTCTGATCCTTGAATGTTATTATTACCAACTATTAGGATATAAAGAAATGAAAGTTAGTAGTTAGACATTACAATAGAACTTGTAGTCATATTAGGTATGTTTTCAAGATTGAGCAGAAATATTTTTAGATAGACAAGTCATCTTCAAACCCCTCAGAGATCTACAGAATATGGCATTTAAAATGTTTTAATAACTTGGAAATTTTTTCTTTTTGTTATGACTATGAGACATGTCGACTCCTGGCAGTACCAATCTACTTCAGAGAGAAAATGGGCATTGAAGAAACTGCACATGGAGTTAACTTTCATTGTGGCAAAAGTTAGCCACTGGACAACAAAGTATCCTTGAATCAACTGCTGACAACAGGACAAAATGGACAGACAGGACACGAAACAAAGGACTACCGATTCTTGCCAAAACAAGTGTGGTTGTGGCTTTATCAAAAGGCATCTTCTGAGGCCAGGACCATATGGAACCATCCCTGAAGTGGCCTTCGCAATCCGGAAAAGGTACAGTGCCCTTTTCTTTGAAGGCAGCTGAACAGGCAGTGGGCCGATGGCTTCTGATGTGCAATGGAACAGCAGCTGAAACAGTTATTCTTGAAGAGTAACTAAGCTCACGCCTCTCAATAGCAGACTGTCATTTAATAGAGGGATGTGGAGAAGAACGGGATGCTGAGATGAAGCCACACATACACAGTCAAGAAGAATGGACAGCTGAATTCAAAAACCATCAACAATTTCCAAAATTTACAATCCTGAATCATGACAGGACACTAGTGGAATTCAGGTGTTTCTGGTACATGGACTGCTCTCACCCAATGTGAGGTTGAACTGTTGACCTTGTGTACATCTTACTTCACAAATGAGTCTGTCAGATACGCTAAGCCTATAGGCTGAAGATGATGCCCCAACACTGCGGAAAAACCTCAGGTGACTGTCCAGGCGGCTGGCTGTTTCTGTCAACTCACAATTTTTCTGGAAGCTGCTTGCATGCACTTCCTGTTTTTATTTTTGTTAGGTAATATTATTTCCTTCTTGGATCTCTGCAGGAGTTGAAGATTAATTAGCTATAGCTGAAGATTAGTTAGTTATAGTTGAAAATTAGTTAGGATAGAAAATGAATTAGGTACATTTTGGACTTACCAAAATAGGGATAGATAATGGAATTATTTTCTCTGAATTTGTCAAATACAAATGGACTAGACATTGTTTAGGTATTTATTACTTGTATATATTGTATATAGTTATTGTACTTTTTTTTTTTTTTTTTTTTGGTTTTTCGAGATAGGGTTTCTCTGTGTAGCTTTGCGCCTTTCCTGGAGCTCACTTGGTAGCCCAGGCTGGCCTCGAACTCACAGAGATCCACCTGCCTCTGCCTCCCGAGTGCTGGGATTAAAGGCGTGCGCCACCAACGCCCGGCTGTACTTTTGTATATAGTTTTTCTTATGTTAGTTATAACCTTTTTCCTTTTTTCTTTTTATTAAAATAGAAAAGGGGAAATATAGTGGTATTTTATTTGTACTGAAATGTGATTTTATTTGTATGTTAATAAATAAAGTTGCCTGGGGATCAGAGCTAATAGCAAGCAGAGCAGAGCTGGGTGTTTGGGGCGCATGCCTTTAATCCCAGCACTTGGTAGGCAGAGCTAGGTAGATCTCTGTGTGTTCAAGGATACAGCCAGCATTGGAGACACATGCTCCAATGTGTGTCTGGAGGTCTGTACAGACAGGCAGTGACAAGGCAGTCACATGGTTGGGTTTACAACCAATGAGAAGGCAGAACAGAAAGTATATAAAGACAAACAGACAGGAAGTAGGTCTCTTGGCTGAAGAGGCTAGCTGCAGCAGGCGGGTAAGGTTCTTAGCTCTGACCTCTTGGGCTTTTATCTTTACATTGGCTCTGTGTTTCTTATTTAATAAGACGGCTGGTTACATCTATACTTATTACTGAAAGTTTTGTGTTCAAGAATTGTTAATGAGCGGGGAGAGGGGGGGTGGGGTGGCACACGTCTTTAGTCCTAGCACTTGGGAGACAGAGGCAGGCAGATCTCTGTGAGTTTGAGGACAGCCTGGTCTACAGAGTGAGTTCCAGGAAAGGCGCCAAAGCTACACAGAGAAACTGTCTCAAAAAAACTAAAAAAAAAAAAAAAAAAAAAAAAAGCTAATGTGTCATTTTAAAATTTTTCAATTTTAAATTGTTCACATCTAGAAGACAATATGTAACCAAATCTTTCATACTGACTATATACCAAAATTCCATTAAACATGTTCTTCCTAACAACTCTTAAGATTCCTCAGAATTTTCTACATGCTCTTTCTAAAAATAATGGGCTTTACTTTGTCTTTCCAATTTATGTATTATTTTTACTTTTTTGTACTTTTTATTCTGCTTTTCTGTGCGATTTTACAGACTTTTCGGACTGGTTAGCCCTCCAGAATAATCAACCCTGAGTAAGGCAGTGAAAGGATGGGAATGGAAGTGGAGAGTCGCCGGCGGCGCACGCCTTTAGTCCCAGCACGCAGGAGGCAGAGGCAGGAGACTCTGTGCTGGCGCCTGGTCTACAGAGTGAGCTCCAGGACAGCCAGGACTACACGGAGAGACCCTGTTACAAAACAAAACATCTCTCTCCTCTCCCCCACCCCTCTCTCACAATGTTTACTGCTTTCTTAAAAAAAACAAAAAACAAAAAACAAAACAAAACATTTAGACTAAGTTTCTAAAATACACTGAAATACATATTTTTCATGTAACCAAGGTTAGGTTTCACTAATTTCTGTCTAAGTTTTCTCTGCTTTCCACTCACTCAATTTTTTTTGTTTTTTCCCTTAACTTGCTTGTTTTGTGGAGCTAAGCAAACGCTCTAGCACTGGCTTTTTCTAGGGTCTTCAGCGAGAGCCTTCAATGGTTATTTAGAGCTCTCCCTAGCAATACATGTCATAAACATTCCTGCGCTTCAGTTTCACACCTGATGTCTCATCAAGAGTGCAGAGAAGTCAGTTCTCCCAGAGACAGTTCTAGACCAACCAAAGTGTAATACAGCCATGCAAGGCAGTCTTTGGGGAACACGGGAACACAAGCAATACAGACTGGACTAACCAAACCCTCTGCAGACTACCAGTTAGAAAGTGCCTTTATAATATTATCTGACATAGACAAAGAAATGAGCTGTAGAATAAATGTCAGCATTAGGAATAGCAGAGTGCTGAGAGTATACATTCTGCTCCTTTCCCTACTTTACAACTTCCAAATTATCTCTACACACAATACACACTGCACCAACAGGTCAGAGTGAAACATGTTTCTACCTCTATTTTAGGCATGAATTTATCTTCACAAACTAAGATAAAATAATTTCCAGGAATTAAGGTGGTAAAACATAAATCCCTAGGTTCAATTTAACCACTACAAAAACAAAAAATGTAAAAAGAGATTTTGAAATTTTGCTGATATAGCTAGCTTGGTTATAAACCAAATACAAGTCTCAATTATTGTGCTGGTTAGTTTTATGTGAACCTGATACAAAGCCAGTAATTTTGAAAGAAGGAACCTCGACTAAGAGAATGCCTCCTACTGGATATCCTGTGGGAAAGCCTCTGGGACATCTTCTTGACTGATGGGGGAGGACACAGCCCACTGTAGGCAGTGCCACCCCTGGGCTGTGCTCCTGGGTGCTCTAACAAAGCAGAGAAGGCAGGCTGAGCAAGCCACGGGGAGCAAGCCAGGAAACAGCACTCCTCCATGGCCTCTGCATCAGCTCCTGCCTCCAGGTTCCTGCCCCGTTTTGAGTTCCTGTCCTGACTTCCCTTAGTGATGGGCTGTGATGGGGAACTTTAAGCTGAAAAAGCCCTCTCCTCCCCAAGTTGTTTTTGGTCATGGTGCTTTATCACAGCAAAAGAAATGCTAATAACTAAACTATATCACATCAACATGATACTATGTAATAAGCAAGTGTTTTTAGTTGTACTTATAACAAATACTTTGTCAAATCAATTATAATTTCCTTTTTAAATGTGTCTTATTTTCTAACTTAATAGTAATTAGTAGCCAGGCAGTGGTGGTGCATGCCTTTAATCCCAGAACTTGGGAGGCAGAGGCAGGTAAATCTCTGTGAGTTTGAGCTAGCCTGGTCTACAAATCGAGTTCCAGAACAACCAGTACTGTTACACAGAGAACCTTGTCTCAAAAAAAAAAAAAAAATTAATTAGTAAAATAAATAATATAATTTTAAGACATTCTTTGGAATTACAGTCACCTAAATTGGTGAATATTACTAGCTACAGATAAGAAATAAATGAGTAATTTGTGTAATAGTACCACTTAACATACTCATCTGATACACTATGAACTCAATAACTAGGTGTAATGAATTACTAGGAAATATGCCTATATGTAGCAAGCATTCCTAAGAAGCACAAAGAATAAAATAGTAGTGGTTGATGGTATGAGAGGCAATAGCTTATAACAAATGTAGTCAAATATTTTTTACCTCAGAGAAAGGTACAAATGAAATAAATATGATCTGTTTCTCCTCACAGTTCTCAAGAAAAACGGAATAAGCAGTGACAGAAGCTCGCTCATACAGTCTATAGATTTTCTCAACTGAATATGCAGTACACACTTGTTAATTAATATACCTCTAAGAACGAAACTAAAATTTAAAGAGTCAGTGAGTGCTGAACTGCAAAGGTGATGGCTACAAACACTGCAAGCAGTCCATGTTGGTGGACACCATATCTAGGTCTTTTGTGCCTTTCGTTAGAGTCTCAAAAAGTGTCTAAAGTTGATTTTTAGAAGTAAATTCTAATATCCAGTCTTAGGTTCCTGACACCCTTTTATTCCAAGTGCCAAATGTATGTTAAAATAACTGACAATTCAGTATTTTTCAAAAGTTCAATTAAGAGTACAATGCTGGGCGGTGGTGGCGCATGCCTTTAATCCCAACACTTGGGAGGCAGAGCCAGGCGGATCTCTGTGAGTTGGAGGCCAGCCTGGGCTACCAAGTGAGTCCCAGGAAAAGCGCAAAGCTACACAGAGAAACCCTGTCTTGGAAAACCAAAAAAAAAAAAAAAAAAAAAACCAACAACAACAACAAAAAAAAAGAGTACAACAATATGTGTACTTATTGTCCCAACAAGGGACCTTGGAGAAGGAAGGCCAAGAATCTGTTTGCATTATTTAAAAGCTTCTTTTGTAATTACAATGTGTGACTAGCCAGCCTCAGAACTAGTCACTACAGTTTATGCTTCAAATAATAACAATAATAACAGTAATAACAATACCTTGATCTGCTGTCTTCGCAGCATGGCAAGCTCTCGCATGTCTCGGAATGGCTGAAGTAAATACTGGTAGAGTTCGGTTGTGGCCTCTGCAAGGCTGCTGTAGGCTTCATCCTCCATCTGATACAAGTCTAAAAGCTCCACCATGCTCTCTATAGTCTTGTGCTTGTCCAAGAGCTGTGAAGAAAGTTTCAACACTAAGAAAACTAAATAAGCAACTGATAATAAACACTGTAGTTGCTTTTGACCCAGAATCAAGGTACTAATAAACACACAGTTTGCATGTCAGCACTCATCTCCATACTCCAAGGGTCTTACTATATGAGAGCACAGCCTGATTCATTAGGGTGGAGGAGTACATGCTACCTGCCTGCCTTTAAATCGGCATCTAGTAGTGCTCTCCAATCATATAATGAAACAAAACCACAAACAAACAAACAAACAAACAAAAAAACCACATCATTACTAAGCTGGTTAGTTGTTGACACAAACCTAAACACATCTCGGAAGGAGTCTTAACTGAGGATTGCTTCCATCAGAGTAGCCTGTGGGCATGTCTCTGGGGCATTTTCTTCATTACTAATTGATGCAGGAGGCCCAGCCCACTGTGGGCAGTGCCATGCCTGAACAGTGGGCCTGGGTTCTAAGGTAGCTGAGCAGAAGCTATGGAGAAGTTTCATGTCATCCTCATCTATAAAGTGAGTAGGAAGGCTACCTCAGCTACACAAGGTCCTGTCTCGAAAACTACCATCAGCACAAGTACACATATACACCTAACCAAAGCAAACAAAACAAAACCCCACCTCCCCCAGTATCAAGACAGACCTGTGCTAGGCCAGAAAGTCTTAAAAACAACAGAACTAGAGTATTAAGTTTGGGTTTTTGTTTTTGTTTTTGACCACAATGAAATTCCAATAGCTGGAAAGCTTTTAAAAATCTGTAAGCTAGGGACTGGAGAGATGGCTCTGCACTGGCTGTTCCTGCAGAGGACCCAGGTTTGATTCCCAGCACTCACACGGTGGCTCAAGACTGTAACTTCAGTGACAGGGAATCTACACCCTCTTCTGGCCCCCAGGGCCTCCAGGCATACACACATGGTGCATAGTCATACATTCAGGAAAAACACCCATACATGTAAGACTTAAAAAATTTTTTAATCTGCAAAATAAACATCACAGAGACATATCAAAATGGAGTATTATGTAGCTATTAAAAGAACTACAGCTTGTTAAAGAAGAGAGAATTAAATAAGTCTCTAAGATCCTAGTAACTACTTGAAAGAAAAGGCTCCTATGAGAGGTTGCCTCCAAGAGAAGGAACTGAACCGAGAGAAGAATGAGAGAAGGGAAATAAAGATGCATGTTTTAGTCATACTTTTTCAAAAGCAGTCATCAAGCAAGTGTGTGTGTGTTTGGGGGGGGGGGGGGTTACTTGTTAAGCCAGGGTTCTATTATGTAGCCCAGACTAGCCTTGATCTCAGATCCTCCTGTCTCAGTTACTCAGGTGCTGTGATTACAGGCATACACTATCACACACACTGTACAGACTTACAAAACAAAGGTTTTGTAGACCATTCCTGTTCCACTTCCCAAAAGGATTCTGGCTCACATAAACACAAAACAAAAGGGAGGGGAGGGGGACGACTAAATCCCTTCACCATAATATCCAAAACTATGTATACCTCTCCCACGAGATGAGGCATGATGAGTCTAAAAATGATACATGCCCCGACTTCTCCGAAGTGGCAAAGTCAGGTGTGAATGTCTTCTTTTCGTGACCCATATCATGCTAAGGTAAGGAAAGAAAGCAGTATCTCCTACTGTGGAAATGACCGGTTAGTTTCTAATCACTGAGCTCTTCTCAGATCCCAGCAATGAGTTACAACTTGAGGCAAGAGTGCCCACCTTCACCATGACCTACCACTCCAAGGCATGCTGCATGCATGCTACACATACCAGAAACAATAAAAACAGTAAGGAAGGATCAGACCTGCTCGGGTAGGGGGCAGTCGTCCTAAATTTTTGCAATAAATCTTTGCAAGAAAAAGATGAACCTTATCTTTAATTCTACTTGAAAACGAAACACTTCCTTTAAAATGATTAAACACCAAGTTTCACAAACAGCAAAATAAAGAAATGAGAAAAAACAAATGGAAGCAACATCTCTAAATAACAAAGCTCTCCCTAGTCATTCATTGTTACTTAAGTATGAATCTAGAACAACTCAAAATCAGAAACCCTCAGACACTAAGTAGGCTTCTTTGAGTTCTGCTTTCAAGAACATTCAAGTCAATGCAGTAAAACTGCTGTAGAAATTACTTTCTGCCAGAGTAAAAACACGGTCACAATATGCCTATTAATTTACAAGTTTCACAGATCTGTACAAGAACTATGGGAGAAATAAGTTTTCAAATATTAAAATAACTATCCAGTATTTCCTACATGTTGTTTACTCTCCAACAGAGCAGTACTCAACTATGCAGCAACTAAACTTAATACTCTTGCAGAAGCCCAGGGCATCTCACCTAACAATACTAATTTATTAATCTGTCTTTGCTATAAAGTTTCATGTTTTTCCAACACTAAATTACTTTAAAAGCAATGATAACTGTCTTCTATTTTAATCTAAGTAATCTGGAAATAATCTTAAATGAAATGTATTTAAAATTACAATTTGCTCAACCGACTTTACATTGTTTTCTGTAACTCTGATAAAGGAATTCAATAGGGACTGGTACAGGGGTGAGGGCTTCCCACCTACCTAGCACAGGGAAGGAAGGGGAACAGGGCAATCACTATTCAGCTAAGGAAAAACTGAAAAAGTTCAGAGAATAAACACATTGCTTTGGACACTCACAGATTATAAACTGAAATATACAGGATACTGTAAATAAGACGTGAATAGAAAGAATTTATGGAATTAGAATATTTAGGATTGAGGCTGTTAGTGACCGAGAAGAGCAGCAAATTTAAAATGTGAGAAGTACCTCCATGAGGGCGACAAGCTTGACAATTTGAAAGCATTCACTGTGACACTAGGAATGCAGACACACCTGGATATGGGTAAGACATCCTGCCAAGTACTTTCCAAGGGCTCCAGACCAGTCAGCAGAAGCACAGCGACACAAGAAGGAAGTGGGGAAGTGGGGGCGGGGAAGGGAAAGTTCTGGGTTATTTCTGCTTCAAGATCTGACACAGTGGTCTGGAGAGCACTGACAGATCCCCCAGAGGACCCCAGCACCCCAGCAGCTCGGAACCACCTGTCTGGAGAGCACTGTCGGCTCCCCCAGAAACCCCAGCAGCTCAGAACCACCTGTCTGGAGAGCACTGATGGCTCCCCCAGAGGACCCCAGCATCCCCAGCAGCTCGGAACCACCTGTCTGGAGAGCACTGTCGGCTCCCCCAGAGACCCCAGCACCCCCAGCAGCTCGGAACCACCTGTCTGTAACTCTAGTCCTAGAGGACCTAATACTCTCTTCTAGCCTCCACAGGCACTGAACACACACAAGGGGTATACAGACATACACGCAGGCTGAACACCTATAAACACAATAATTATCAAGGTTTGGGGTTTGTTGTTTACTCTGACAAAGCTCTTCTGCAATTTTAGGGAATTACTTCATAAACACAGAAGACACAAAATAAAAATTTACCAAGCATTACATATAATTCCCTAAGCGTAAAACAAAGTGAGTGTGTGTGTGTGTGTGTGTGTGTGTGTGTGTGTGTTGAGACTGAACCCTGTTTACACACGCTAGGTAAACACTCCATTATTTAGCTATATTTCCAACCCTTTTCTTTTTCCTTGAGACATAGTCTCATATAGCCCAGGCTAGCCTTGAACTCTAAGTATCCAAACAACCTCGAGTTGAACTTCTGATCTTCTGTCCCCAGTGCTGAGCTTCTGAGCCCAGGGCTTTCTGCTCGGGAGACAGGCACTCTGCCAACAGAGACAGCAGCTCTTTGCCCACTTTTTTTAAAAGGGCATCACTGTGTAGCTTTGGCTAACGCGCACGCCTTTAATCCCAGCACTCGGGAGGCAGAGCCAGGCGGATCTCTGTGAGTTCGAGGCCAGCCTGGGCTAGCAAGTGAGTTCCAGGAAAGGCGCAAAGGTACACAGAGAAACCCTGTCTCGAAAAACCAAAAAGAGTGCTGGGATTAAAAGCAAACCGTCATGTTCGGCTTTTTGGCTTTTTCTCCCAGCTTTCTGCTCTGCCACGAAGTCTCTAGGTTACTTGGACCCCTTCTGTAGCTCAAATAGGGGTTGAACCTGCAATTCTACAGGAGCCTCCTACGCAGCTGGATCACAGGCTTCCATCAGACCCTCGAGCTATCCTCTGTCTCCATCTCAATGTACTCCTGCTAAGAATGGGCTCTTAACCTAAGAAGTTTCAACCTGAAGTCTAAAACAGAAGTCTGCTTAATGAAAAATTTCTCTAACACAAGGACATATAGTTTCCTTTAGTTTCTTGTTTGTTTGTTTGTTTGTTTGTTTGTTTTTTCGAGACAGGGTCTCTCTGTGTAGTTCTGGAGCCTGTCCTGGATCTCACTTTGTAGACCAGGCTGGCCTCGAACTCACAGAGATCCACTTGCCTCGGGATTAAAGGCGAGCACCACCACCTGGCTCAGTTTTCTTTAGTTTCTTAAAGGAGTCAGTAACAACTTACATTTCTTTTTCAACTGAGCTCACAGACCTAGTAATCACAATAGTGGGTGGGTTACAGGAGGAGGAGCAGAGAGAAGAAGGGTGAGAACGGAGAGAAACAAATGGAAACAAGATCACAGAAGAACAGAAATGGTGTTCTATTACATAGGTCATTACTATGTAGTTATTACTGTTTCATATAATCCAAAATAACAAACATTTCGAAGAACTAATGTATGAGATGATACCTGAATATCCTGATTAAATCAATATATAATATAAATGTACCAAACTATTACCTAGTGTCCTATAAACAGAACTACTATGAATACAAGTTCTCAAGGGTCCCTAAAAGCTACAGCAAAAGAAAAAACTGCCACTCTTCTTCAGGGATGGGTGCTAGGATCATCTTCCCAACTCCATGAGATACACTGTCACTATGGAGCAAACTGGCACCGACAGCGGCAATCTTACCCAGTCCCCAGCCATCACACCCTACGCTTTCATAGTCAATGACTCACACACAACTTTTAATCCTGCAAGAGCCATTCATTGATACTGCCTTACACGGACACACACACGGTTTTTACAGTGCCTCTTCTGTTTACATACACAGATGTTCACTGTGATACAACTGCTTACTGCGTTCCATACAGGAACATGTTATGCAGGCTTGTAACTCAGAAGCAACAGACCACAGCATGTAGCTTAAGTGTACAGGTCCATAACACCTACATTTATATAAGGACAGTGTAGGAAACTGACTTCTACCACGCTAACCCGCCACTCCTTCCAAATAGGAATAGATACTTTCAAAGAAATTGATTTATAAAATAACTCTTGGTAAGAATAAAATTCCAGGTTGGGGGTGGGGTGGTGGACACAGTCAGTAAATTAATGCTTGCCATGCAAACAAAGGACCTGGGTTCAGATCCCTGCACCCATATAAAAACCCAGACAAAAAGCTTGTGCGTGGCTGGGGAGGCAAAAACAACAGATTGCTGGAGCTGGAGGGCTAGCCACAGCTGAACAGTCAGAGACCCTGTGTCATAAAGTAAGGTGGAGAGCAGCTGAGGAAGACACCCAACACTTACCTCTGGCCTCCACATGAGCGCGCGCGCGCACACACACACACACACACACACATACACACACACACACACACACACACATATAATGTAAACTAAATATAAATATAAATGTAAGTAATAAAACTGGGCTGGACATGGTGGAGCAGGTCTATAATATCAGCACTAAATAGAGCCAAGAAGTTCAAGGTCACCATTGGCTACAGCGCCAGGATACCTCCTGGCTCTATGAGATCCTGTCTCTAAACAAAAATAACTCCTTTGAAAAGCATAATAATAAGTAAAGTGGGAAGGAAGTCAATTACAGGCAGTTCTCAACTATCAGACATGTCATACCCTAAAGGCACATTAGATATTCTCCCACAAAGATAACATTTTTTTGACTGCACAATTCATGACTACTCAAGATTGAGGTAAACATGTTTAAGTGGAATTTTTAAAAAGAATACACAACATTTTGCAAGAGCAAGTATTAAAATACTGATCAAAACAGCACTTAAAAAGTAGAAAGTAGGAAAAATTAGAACAGATGAGTACAAAGCAGTTCTCAACACTCCTAGAACTGTGACCCTTTAATACAGTTCCTCATGTTGTGATGACCCCCAACCATAAAATGATTTCATTGCTACTTCACAACTATAGTTTTGTTGCTGTTATGAATAGTAATGTAAATATCTGAAATGCAGGATATCCAATATGTGACCCTCCAAAGGGTCACACAGGTTGAGAACCACTGGAATAAATGTATAGTGAATTTTAAGGACCTACATTTTTTTGTTTGGTTAGTTTGGTTTTGGTATGAGACAGGGTTTCTCTGTGTGTAGACCAGGCTGGCCTCAAACTCAGAGATGTACATGCCTCTGCCTCCCAAATGCTGAGACTAAAGGCATGTGCCACTACCATCTAGCTATACTGTTTTGTTATGTTTTTAATTGTTGTTTTCTTTTGAGACAGGGTCTCTCTATGCAGCCCTGGCTGTCTGAGCTCATCATGTAGACCAGGCTGGCCTGGAACTTAGAGATCTGACTGCCTCTGCCTCTCCCAGCACTGGGATTAATTAACGGCACGTGCCACCATGCCTGGCTAAGGAGCCACATCTGTATTATCAGTTACGCCTAGTACCTGACAAGAGAACTCCGAGTATTATTTAGTTGCTTAGTTATTAATGATTATGATGCTAGAGGTCAAACCTAGGGTCTATCTCATGTTATAAATATGCTTTGCCACCTAACTACACCTCTAGCCCCAGAAACTATTTAATGAATAAATTACTGAATGCAGTTTAAGGGCTTCTAGGTCAGTACTTACAATTTAACATTATTCCGATTGTAGTTCTGCAAATGTAATCAGGGTTGTCTGATAAGCTTGTAAGCAAAAGGAAGATATAGAAAAGATAGATAAGATTAAAAAGAAATAAAAGAATAATGATTGTTAGGCACAGTAGTGCACACCTACAGTCCCAGCTCCATGGGAGGCTGAGGTAGAGCATTTGAGCCCAGGAGCTCAGGCCGGTGTGGTAGTTAGAATAGCAATGCCCCCCTCCCCATGGGCTCACATATTTGAATGCCTGGTCATGAAGGAGTGGTGCTACTTGACAGGGATTAGGAGGTGTGGCCTTGTCTGAGTGGGTGTGGCCTTGCTAGAGGAAGTGTCACTGGGGAGTGAGCTTTGAGGTTTCAAATGCTCAAGCCAGGCCCAATTTCTCTCTTCCTACTGCCTGCTGATTTGGATGTGGAAATCTCAACTACCTCTTCTCCAGCACCATGTCTGCCTATGTGCCACCATGCTTCCTGCCATGGACTAAGCCTCTGAACTGTAAACCAGCCCCAATTTAATGTTTTCCTTTATAAAAGTTGCCATGGTCATGGTGTCTCTTCACAGCAATAAAACACTGACTAAGACAGCCAGCCTGTCTCAAAAACCAAAATTCAAACCATTAAAGGGGCACCAAGGGCTTAGCTCAGAAGCAGAGCACATGCCTAGCAGGAGAAAAGCTATGGGATGTGGGTGGAGAAAATCAAAATTATAATCAACTGTACCAAAAGGACCACCATATCCTGTAAAGTCAACCAAATAATTAGATACATATGTAGCAGCAACCTGTCTTGGGAGTCATGGAAGGGTCTCTGATGATGCACAAAGACCAGACCAACCTGTTATTCTTATTTAGACACTGTATCAGTTTGGGAATGTTGACCTTTGTGGGACCAACTTCCATTATCACAAACACGGCTTTGAATCACCAACCTGGTTTTTAGTAGAAATAGGTTAGGATTTCAGAGGAATCCAACAGCCAGCTAGTAGTAAGTGTCTCAGGGGAAAGTAAATGGTAGTTTTTATTTGCTGTGAGTTTCTATATACTAGGCATAGGCATGTACATCTCACTAATGACTTTATGAAGCAGGGATAAATTTACATCACTTCAGAAATGAAAGGACCCGAGGCACAGGCTCAGTTATCAGCGGCTCCCAGACTAACTCGTGCTCTTCACTATACTTCACATACAGCCTGCATGCATGGCCAGTTTGTTCTTAACAGTCTTTTGAGAGACTGAAAATACCATGGAATTCCACGGAAAATAGTAAACTGAATGGGCCAACTGGGAAATGTCACAGTTAAACAAGATTTGAAAAGAACAAAAGCATACTTTAATTTTAGATTCCTCCCAACTCCACTCTATAAAATTCTAAGCATGCTGACACTTCGACAAGAACTGCTGCTTTATCTAATCTATGTAGGGCAATTTTCACCACGACAAATAAAACATCCTAATCAACTAGCTTCAGGTTCCACAAAACTTAACACAGAAGAAAAACAACTCAAGAGTCAATTCTGAGGAACTCCAGGGAGCCAGAGTGAAACCAACTGTTTACAAAAGCAGCGTCAATATAGACATAATTTCCTTTTAATAGAATAATGAATATTATTCCCTTGCAACTTTCAAGGTTCAATATTGCTATTAGAAAGTTAATTCATACATTTTCTCTTTTGAGCCTTCATTAACCCTACTTGCTATTATCTTATTTAGTTTCCTAGTACCAAAAAATGTACTTGATATAAACAATATGGAGGAAAACTTCTAACTAAAAACAAAGCAAGAGAAGTCAGCGTCTTCCTCCCCACTTTCAGACCCACCAAGAAACACAAGAGTAAAGGAAAGAAACTGTTGTCGGGCAGTTATGAGGGAGTCAAGAAACACCAAGAAACACTAGTAAAGGAAAGAGACTGTTGTCGGGGCAGTTATGAGGGGAGTCAAGAAACACCAAGAAACACTAGTAAAGGAAAGAGACTGTTGTCGGGGCAGTTATGGGGGGAGTCAAGAAACACCAAGAAACACAAAGAGTAAAGGAAACAAACTGTTGTCGGGGCAGTTATGAGGGGAGTCAAGAAACACCAAGAAACACAAAGAGTAAAGGAAACAAACTGTTGTCGGGGCAGTTATGGGGGGAGTCAAGAAACACCAGAGTAAAGGAAAGAAACTGTTGTCGGGGCAGTTATGAGGGGAGTCAAGAAACACCAAGAAACACAAGAGTAAAGGAAAGAAACTGTTGTCGGGGCAGTTATGAGGGGAGTCAAGAAACACCAAGAAACACAAAGAGTAAAGGAAACAAACTGTTGTCGGGGCAGTTATGAGGGGAGTCAAGAAACACCAAGAAACACTAGTAAAGGAAAGAAACTGTTGTCGGGGCAGTTATGAGGGGAGTCAAGAAACACCAAGAAACACAAGAGTAAAGGAAAGAAACTGTTGTCGGGGCAGTTATGGGGGGAGTCAAGAAACACCAAGAAACACAAAGAGTAAAGGAAACAAACTGTTGTCGGGGCAGTTATGAGGGGAGTCAAGAAACACCAAGAAACACTAGTAAAGGAAAGAAACTGTTGTCGGGGCAGTTATGAGGGGAGTCAAGAAACACTAAGAAACACTAGTAAAGGAAAGAAACTGTTGTCGGGGCAGTTATGAGGGGAGTCAAGAAACACTAAGAAACACTAGTAAAGGAAACAAACTGTTGTCGGGGCAGTTATGGGGGGAGTCAGATTAAAGGTAGCAGGAGGACACAAGCAGATTTCCGGGCAGCACTATGGACTCTGCCGCACTCCCTACTTCTACTCTGGAGGCTCACTGTAGTACTAGGAAATGCTTCTGTGAGAAGGTAGTTCTTCCAAATAGCATATATTTGTGAAAATTTTAAAGGTGAAATATCTCCACATCTAACCAGATGTGGTTACTCCTGGCCAGAACAGTCTAAGCCAGAACTTGAATATATTTAGCCAGGCATGGTGGTGTGAGCCTTTAATCCAAGTCCTCCCTCTGGAGGACGAGGCAGGAGGATGAGACCAGCCCAGTCTACATAGTTCCAAGCCAGCCAGTGCTACATAGTAGGACCTGTCTCAAAAAAGCAAAAAGAAAGATCACACAAACATATTCCTCCTGTAGCTTTATATTGAGACAGACAAACAGACACACACACACACACACACACACACACACACACACACACAC
>CABHPP010138137.1:0-25802 GCA_902168425.1 Peromyscus attwateri
TTTTTTATTATGATATTATTTACAAGCTTATGGGGACCAGAGAGTGGAATGTGGTAGTTTGAATGTAATTGACCCCCACATAAGCTCACAGGAGTGGCACTATTAGAAGGTGTGCCTTTGTTGGAGTACATATGGCATGGCCTTGTTGGAGGAAGTGTACCACTGTGGGGGTAGGCTTTGAAGTCTCTTATATGCTCAAGCCACACCCAGTGTCTCAGACCACTTCCTGTTGCCTGAGAGTCAAGATGTAGAACTCCCAGCTCCTTCTCCAGCACCATTCCTGCATGCAGGCTGCCTTGCTTTCTGCCATGACAACAACACACTAAATCTGAGCTATAAGTGAGCCTCAATTAAATGCTTTCCTTTATAAGAGGTATCATGGTCATGGTATCTCTTCATAACAATAGAAACCCCAACTAAGACAATAGCATTTATCCAACACCTGTGTAGTCCTTGTATTAGCATTTATGCATGGAAAGTATGACATGCTCTGTATAAGGAACATGGGAGACAGTGGACTGGAACAATAGAGATTTGGATCTAAAAGATCTGAGGTTTGTCCTTTTTGGCTCATTGCTATCTACATGATCTTCCTGATGACTCAGGTATTGTTACGCCTCCACAATCTTCTCACCTGTGAAGAGAGGAAGATGATGCCTAGCAAAAACATTCTGAAGCCTAATACATACCAAAGAAATACAAGAAAATCATTGACACCACTGAAGTGGCCATATATATGTCGGGTATAACAGAGTCAGAACATGGTCCAAACCCACGTTAGTGTTTCTCACATAAAGGGAGGAAGGGGCAGAGGAAGAAGGGAGAAAAGAAGGGAAGAAAGAACCTGGGGACAGAGGGATAGACAGATAGAGGGTAAACTCCATCATAAAATCTGTCATAGTTTCACTGAGCAGGGATATTTTCAGAATTAAAACACATCAAAGTTGGAGAATAAATCTCAGTGATTGGATCTATGCATTAGACCTTCAGGCAAACCGCGGGATAAGTCACTAACTTCCTCTGGGTGAATTAAAACAAACTGTTTACCAAGATTATAGAATACTCTATAATACAGTAACTGTCAAGAAGAATGTTACTATCATTAAAGATGGGCACTATGATATACTGAATGAAAAAAAGAATGCCTGGCCTTGAGTTCTGGCTGTGCCATTTACAGCCATGATAATTTAAAGACTGAACACTCTGACATTTTTTTCCCCTTGTAATAAAATCAATACACAGATCCCTACAGGACTATAAGCATTAACTAGGGAAGGGTATTAGAAGCACAACAGCCAGTTGCTGACTAAGATTTAAACGAGAAGACAGGTAAGAATAACGGTCTGGCTGCCAAACTGAAGCCATTCTTCAGCTAGGGGAGGGGATGATGATTCTCATAGCATACAGTGACCATTCACAGGGCAAACAGTCACTAAATACTATATAACTATGGGCCATCACACAGAGTGCTTTTCCATGATTTCAGCCAATTAGCTAACTCATTTGTAGCTATATGAGGCATTTTACTTTCCACAATAGAACATGCATACACATTCCACTCAAAGTTCTGAAGACACATGTGCCACATAGTTTTAAACCCCTACAAAGAAGGTTCATTTCTAATAGGCAGTTTAAAAAGATGCAAAACAATACCACATTCTATTTTAGGACATTTATCTGGAAGCTTTATGCTTCATACGGGATAATTGAAAAGCAGACACCATAGAGAGTCACAAGGACATAATAATAAAGTTGCAAGGGGGCAAGGGTGGCTCCAGAATCAAAGTAAAGCTCTTTTTATACAATTAAAATATAACAGGCAGTAGGAATTTCTCAAGTTGAGATGTAATTTTTTTCTTTTCTTCTATGTAAATCACCCAGTATCTTGACAGAAAGCCTTCCTATATTAAAAGATCAAAGAAAATAATAGTTCTCTTGTGTGGTATTTTTTGGGATCTTATGGCTGATGACAAATGGTGACTTTGAATCTTTGACCTTGATTGTTTCAGACTTGCCCATTCTGTCACCTGTGTTTGAAAAGGATGAAGCTAAGTAGGCCTCCATAAAATTCAAGGTAGAACACATGCTTAAATACCCCTGTCACCTGCATTCGCCAAGAACATGTGCCTCAATTCATTTCATCTGTGAACATCACTTTGTTTCTACCTCAGCTTGTTTTAAGTAATTAATGGGTCCTTGTACTCCATATACAGTGTGATATACTGAACTCACTTGATAGCCATAATTGAATGCCTAAGAATGATTCATGTTGTTCAGTGAAAACTCAGGTTATCAGAGACAAAAATAAAACATCCCAGAAATACTTGGCTGGACTTTTATAAGATGTGATGGATTAGAAGTACCTCGCCGCCCTCCCACATGCCCGGGCATATGGGAGTTTTTACCTGTAGATAAATATTTTTACCTGTAGATAAATATTCAGGTCCTACATATACTAACAGGCATTTCTGTAACTGTTCAATCAGAAATGGCAGGCATTCAAAGACAGGCGTTCAAGGATTGATGTTATAACAACAAACAAAGAAATAATCTCTTCCTTCACACAGATTACATTCTATTTGGGGAAACAGACACAAATAAATGAGCAATGTGTATAGAACATTAGATGGTGATAAGCCCCATGGGGAAAAAAAATAAGACAAAAGAATTCATCAAGAGTGTGGTTGTCAAAGGCAGCATTCAGGAAAGCAGGCCCTGTTCCTCAGCAGGGTAGCACAACAGAACTGACCCTGTTGGCAGGGGAGTGGCGGTGTTTGGGAACCACCCTGAGAACACAAGCATGGGAGATTTGGCCCTGCCCCTCATCTGCCATATGGTGGTGTGAGGGGAGAGGAGATGACCCACACACACACTACCTGTGGCAGGTGGGAGAGCTGGTCCTACAGACGCAAAGCTGCAGGATCTCCACAACACAGGGCAACAACAGGATATCCAAGAGGAGTTCCAGGGAGGACCCAGCATTGATAGTGTAGCAGAAACCAGAGACCTTGAACCAGACCAATGACTCTTTGCAATGAACACTTGCAAGTAAAGATATATGGACAAAGGGTTTTACTGTGTGTCACACTGTGGCTTCCATGAGGAGATTTTCCTTTTTTTTCTCTTAAATTTTATTTTATTTTATTTGGGGGGGAGGTTGCAAGGGCAGAGGACGGATATGAAGGGACAGGAAATGAATGGGATCGATACGCAAGATGTTAAAACAAAGAATAAAGAAGCCTACACTTTTTGAAATGTTGGTCTGCCAAATTTTATTTAGAATGCGGTACTAGAGAACAGACCTCTGTCCCTAGCTATTAGACAGCATCCTCATCTGACCTCTCACATGGCCATTATTACAGTTCAGTTTTACACCCATCATTGAATCCTGTTTTCTGAGGTGAGTACACATTCCAAAATTCTATATATTAAATAAGGAAGTGGCAAGAGCTTAAATAATTTGTTCATTGAATACCACTCCCTTCTGAAGGAGTAGAGTTAGGACTCAAGCCTGAGTCACTGAGGTCTGAAAGTTACGTCCTTACTACGGCATGAATGCCATCAGCATGTCACCACAGCTGAAGGTCTCAGAACATGACCTGCAGAAGCCAGACTAAGCTGAAAGACACCAAAGGGGGAGACGCAGAGGAGCGGGCTTGTCTCACCCAGCTTGCTCTGTGCTGTTATGGAGTCCTATCTGCATTCACAGCACGGCTCAGTAATTAGAGTGTAAACATACTTCACAAAACATCAATTGTAATAATTAAATCCAATTATTTTCTTCTCCAAACACCAATATTAGGCCTTGTAGGTCTGATTGGATTACACTTTATCTCCTAGAAAATGTGGCTCAAATTCCAATATTTAGCTCTAGTGTTAACATATGATCTCTCCCCAATCCTTTAGTTCCAATGACAATCATTTTTTCCCTTACATTCTTAATCCAATTGCCTGACTTGTCAGGGTTTGAGGTAAGTCTATCTCTCTTAGTCATGAATATTTATAAGGTAAAGCCAATGCTTTTTCTGTTTGCATACCACATAAAACTGATCACAAGGCTTTATTAGTGGGACATTCTTAATGAATATTGGTTGACTTGTAAACAAATGTCATGTTAAGAAGAATTTGTTCAAAACTATAGGAAACACTATTTTATCCAACTACACCCTAAGGTGCACCTTGGCCAAATAATTGCATGTGGTTCACCTACATCTCTACAGAAGGATAAGAATTATAATATATTGATCTTTAAAAAAATCATATGAAATATAGCAGAGTCTTGTACCTAGTAGGAACTGCACAAATGCATAGTTATGAAAAGACATTATAAATTTCTATATTAACACTAAAGTCTTAACATTGGATGTTTCCAAATGAAGTTATCCTTATTGTTTAGGTGTAGATCAATAGATGAGTGTCACTGGAAGAGATAGTCTGTTACAGTCACAGATCCCAGTAGGAAAGATATGGGTGATGTGCCACAAGCATCACACAGGGGATCAACAAGGCCATCCAAAGGCCAAGGGTGTAGGATTGAAACAGAGATGGAAATTAGGCCCAGAGCTTTCTGAAGATTTCCACATAAATAAAGGGTAGGACAGAGTAAGCCAGCTCAGAATTGTTTGCTAGTGTGAACAGCTGTGGGCTCTGAGGCCTTGGGTCCATCAGGGGTTTTGTGACACCTTGCTGGGAATGGTGAGGTTGGTACCCAGAGTGGTCTGGAGTGTAAGGTCCTAGTGGGTAAGGATGTGGCCTCTGGATTTGTTTGTTCACATCTGAAAGGCCTGATTTAGGCTTTTATCTCTAGAGACTAGAAGACAAGGCGCTGGGACACAGAGAGACAATAAAACCAAACCAATCGACTGCTTAGTAACAGGGAACAATCGGAACAATCTAGTTTTTAGTAATTTGCCAGTTCTCCTCCCAATAATGCACTGAACAGTTACCCCAGCTTCCCTGGTCTCTCACCATGGTGTTCCTGTCTGATCAACCCTTTAGCACTAGTCTTGATACTCAAGAGTGTCACGGCCTGTAAGCACTTCAGCAAACTTTCATGCTTGTAAAGGCTCTTTAAAGAATCAAAAAACAAACAAACAAGAAACCCAAAACTTTCTTTGAGGGAAAATTATTTACCCAAATAGATAGAAACATATATTTAATATTACTTGTTTCTATAAGTTTTTGTATGAAAATTTAAAATAGTAAAATAATTCCTTAAGGGTATCAATTCTTCATTGACTCAAATGGTGTGCTAGCAATTATTTTGTTGAATGTACATGTCTTGTGAGAATCCTTTATATATTTAAATTTACTAGACAAGGTCTAATTAGCTCTGGGTCATATCATTTCTTCTGTCTTTGCCTGGGATTTAGGACATGGAACTTTGCTTCTGTGACTCTGAATGAATTTTATAAATATATACTCAGAGTAACACTGGTTACATGAGCACTGAATGGAACTGGGGGAGAAGGTTCAGTGAATAAAGTGCTTCTCATACATGCATGATAACCTGAGTCATTTGGATCCTTAGTATCCATATAAAAACCTAGGAGTGGCAACAGGCTGCAACATTCTACATTGGAGACAAGAATAATCCTGGACATTCATGATCAGCTAATCTAGACAACAGGTGAGCTCTGGGTTCAGTGAGAGATTGAAATCAAGACAGAAAGTTGAAGGATGTTGAGAAAGGCACCAGACATGGACCTCTGGCCTTTACATGCCCAGAGAGAGGCATGTATACCTATATGTGCAGAGGCTACATCCGGTGGAGGAGGGGGATGTGGAGAGTTAAGATTAAAGAGGGGAGGAAATGAGCATGAACATGAACATGCAGTATATAACTGTTGTGTTTATTTCAGGGTTAAAGGGAACGTCCATCACTTGCAGAATTTCCCTTCTCAGAGGATTTTGAGAAATCACATGTTGGCTACAGAACACATTCCTTTAGTTGCTCAAGTGGAGCCAAAGGTGTTAAGAAAGAACAATAACACATTGCAGAAGGCTCTTCTCAAATTTCATCAGAAGAGCTGACTAAACCACTAAATCAGCCAGCATTGTACTCAGCAGAAATTGTATCATGTAACGTGCGTGAATGTAAGAAGCATCATTAAAGGTGATGGTTGGCTCTAACATAAAATACCAACTGATTAGCACAAAAGTGTTTCCTTAGGAAAACCACTACAGTAATTCTTCTTAAACTGGGCCTAATCCACAGTCATGAGTCTACAAGATCATGACTGGTGAGATGGGAAGAGGTGAGAGATGGACTCCAAAGAGAGAGAGGACAAATTCCTGAGGCTGAGCCCACACCCTGAAGGTGTCAGTTACTAAGGATATAGACAGGATAAAATTGTGGTATGACTGACATGGTGAACAGTGCCTAGGAAGCTTTCCTTGGAAGATGTGGCAAAGAGAGAGTAGATTTTAGGTAAGCTAGGAACAGGAATCCAAACCACAGTTTGAGTTCTTTGCCATAGTTTCATGTTATAACTTGTTCCTTTTGAAGATAAAATTCCAAGTATCTCTTTGATCTGGATTAACTCTAAACAATAGAAAAGCAGATAGAAGCCAACTCTTTAAAGTTATCTCACATCCTTCATCAAGGATGGTAGAACCTTAGGCACTGAGGTCAAGTCCAACACCAGGGTGCATCACAAGTGCCATTTTTATTTAAGCAATATGGAATCATGACACTTTCATGTCCACTAACAAATGAAACTAGAACTTTGTAGTTCAAATCTGAATACAAAAAGAACAACAACAACAACAACAACAAAAAAGACACATGTTGGAAATGCTGAGGTTCCTGAAATTGAGAGAATGCTGAGCCAAGGAAATTTTTATAGAATTTAATATTGTAATGCTTTTTAACTTGCCTACAAGCTGTCAAAAATGGAAAAAGTAAGAAATCTTAATGATAATTAGAGGGAGAACAATTTACTGAACTAACTATATGGAATATACAGTTCTAAAGTTCATAAATTCTTGAAGCTAATTATTATGACTAAGACAAGATATCTTTGAATTTTTCTGTTGCATGTTATATTCTGTCCAGCACTGTCTTATTAGTTACTGAAATATCACTGAGAAGAGACATTATAACCAAAAATACTCATAAAAGAAAGCATTTAACTGGGAGCTTGCTTATAGTTTCAGAGGGAAAGTCCATGGCCACATGCAGGAAGCATGGTAGCAGGCAGGTAGGCAGGCAGGCAGGCAAGAAGGCAGGCATAGCATTGGAGCAGTAGCTAAGAGCTTACATCCTGATTCACAGTTAGGAGGCAGAGAGGGACTGAGAGAGTTAGACTAGGTCTGTCATGTGCTTTAAAAGCCTTAAAGCCCATCCCTACTGATATAACTCCTCCAACAA
This sequence comes from Peromyscus attwateri, assembly GCA_902168425.1. Classification (NCBI taxonomy): domain Eukaryota; kingdom Metazoa; phylum Chordata; class Mammalia; order Rodentia; family Cricetidae; genus Peromyscus; species Peromyscus attwateri. The sequence continues at coordinate 7,373 of CABHPP010138137.1, forward strand.
GGCCATGCCTACTAATCCTTCCCAAGCAGTTCCACTAACTGTAGCTGAAGCTTTCAAATATATGAGCTTATGGGGGGCCATTCTTACTCAAACCTTGACAAGCACTATATAATACTGAATTAAAGGGGAGCTCATTATTTGTGGGATAGCTTCTTATCCTTTAAAGTTAAACAAGATGACTAATCTCCTCAGGCAAAACACCATTTGCATAATTACATTCAAGTGCAAAGTCAAATGATTTAGAAGGAATCATAGAAACAAAAATCAGGAGCTTTAGAAGGGGGAAGGTTCCTGCTGAATGTGGACAGGAAAAGAATTAAAGATCTATGATGCAAGTCAAAGAACACAGTGTCCACAACCGAACACATTCTGATGTTAGTTATAGAAAGGAGCAAATACACCCTTGAGAGACATAGACGAGAAGGGTGCCTGTTACGAAGGAGTCTCTTGGACTCTTCATTTGTAATTGCTAATTAAAAGAGGGGAAAAAGCTGGGTGGTGGTAGCGCAAGCCTTTCATCCCAGCACTCGGGAGGAGGCCAGCCTGGTTTACAGAGGGAGTTCCAGGAAAGGCGCAAAGCTACACAGAGAAACTCTGAGAAGGTGAAAAAAAAGCTAAAGACTTAATGAACGTTGCATTTTAATTTCCTGCAACTTGGTTGATGATGGAAGGTAATGAAAAGGTAAAATACCAAATGGTTTTTAGTGTAGCTCAGCTAGAAGAACTTCTTGACAAGAAGTGCTTTACGTGGGGCAAAATAAACTGAGAGACCAGCGCAGGGAGCAATCTTCATTAAAAGTGTAGAACCTTGCAGGTGCCCAGAGTTATAAGCAATTGCCTAATTGAGAGCACATGATATCACAGTCCCTTAGTGAAAGAAAACACCGAATAAATACTTGATGAGCAAATTGGAATTACACGCTAATTTGTCAAAAATCATTTGTACTAGGTAGCTTTCTATACACTCCAGCACAATCTGGGAGTGCCCCAAGGCAAATGCCTTCCCTGTGTGGAATCTGTAATTAAGTTGACGGATAATCAAAGATGTGTAGTAGGAGGAAGACAGTTAGAGAGGAAGTCAAATAATTGTCAGACAGTGGAAAAGCAAAGGGAAACACAGCCAGCCCGCAGATGAACTGGTGAGGAGACAGGTGCCTAAATTTCCCCACAGGCTGCCTGCTAATGCTGCATGTTCACACGCACTACACATCTGAAAAGCCAGGCTTCTGTCTCTAGGATTTGAAAACAGTAGGTGCAAACAACAATGTATTCTCATGATTTTTCTCTTGCATATATAAAGTTGAAAATGGTATTTGTTAGAACAAAACCGAAAGGAATTTTTTTTGCTTTTATTCTTTTTTTTTTAAACAATTTTTTCATTTAGTTACATACAAACCCCTCTTCCCCCTCCCTTCTCATCTCCCTGCCTATCCCCATCCCACCCCATCCCATCCTCATAGAGGGTAAGGCCTCCCTTGAGTAGTCAACACAGGCTGGCATACCAAGTTGGGGCCGGAACTAGCAACTCCCTGCTGCATCAAGGCTGAGAAAGGCATTGCACCAAAGGGCATGGGCTCTAAAAATTCAGTTCGTGTACCTGGGATAAGTCCTGGTCCCACTGCCAGGAGACCCACAAACACATTAAACCAGTGCAAATTTCACCCACATTCAGAGGGCCTAGTTTGGTCCGATGCAGGCTGCCCAGCTGTCAGTCCAGAGTCCATGAGCTCCCATTAGCTTGGGTCAGCTGTCTCTGTGGTTTTTCCCATCATGATCCTGACCCCCGCCCCTTGCTCCTATCATCCTTCCTCCCTCTCTTCAACTGAACTCCAGGATCTTGGCCAAGTACTTGTCCATGGCTCTCTGTGCTTGCTTCTATCAGTCACTGGATGTAGGTTCTGTGATGACAATTAGGGTAGACGCCAACCTGAGTGCAGGGGAAGGCCAGTTCAAGCACCCTCTCCACCACTGCTCTGAGTCTTAGCTGGGGACAATCTTGTGAGTTCCTGGGTTTTCCCTAGCTGCAGATTTCTCCCCATCCCCTTACTCTGTCAAGATATCTCTTTCTTTGCTCTCCCTCCTCATCTCTCCCCCAACTTGGCCATCTCGAGCCCTCATGTTCCCATCCCCATCTCCTTCCCTCTATTCCCCCCTCCCAGTTTGCCCAGGACATGTTAATCCTTTCCCCTTCCTGGGGTGATCCATGTGTGTCCCTCTTAGTGTTTTCCTCTTTACCTAGTTTCTCTGGGGTTGTGGATTGTAGCCTGCTTATCCTTTGCTTTGTGTCTAATCTTTACTTATGAGTGAGTACACACCGTGTTTGTCCTTCTGATTCTGGGTGACCTCACTCAGGATGATTTTTTTCTAGTTCCATCCATTTGCCTACCAATTTCATGATGTCATTGTTTTGTTTTGTTTTTTTACCACTGCATAATACTCCATTGTGTAAATGTACCATATTTTCTTTATCTGTTCTTCGGTTGAAGGGCATCTAGGTTGTTTCCAGGTTCCCGCTATTACGAATAATGCTGCTATGAATATGTTTGAGTAAATGCCCTTGTGGTGTGGTTGAGCATCTTTTGGGTATATGCCTGAAAGGAATTTTTTAATGAACCTAATACATTCTAACTAAATGATACTATTCCCAGGGTAATTAGTAACTTAGAACATCTGTTATCTAACTGGGCAAAACAGAATCTAATTTTAACTCTTGATAGTCCAAAACATTTATTAACCTGCACAGAATGCCTTCCTGCCGTGAATAAACAAACACATAGGGTAGCTGCAACTGCAAAACCAAATGGGGCTTAGAGCAATGAGTGTTTTATAGGACACTGCTATCAGGCATTGATTTGCTATTGATTAATTCAGTCCTGGCTGCTAAACTGTCCACCTGTTAGCAGAACGTTGGATCCTAAACCCCACTGTATACACATGGAGTAAAAGACTTACAGTGCAGCGAGGTCATGAGGACATTTTCACTTCATATTTCCTCCATAAATGTGTGCATCCTACCTTAGGCTTTGTTCTAATGCAGATTCTAGCAATTTTCAGCTAAGACTTTTGTAGCAGGAATCTTAAAGAGTCTTATTAATAAAATCAAACCTAAGGCCAGTTATTGGGATGAATGCTGGAAGATCAGAGAAGCAGAACAAGCCACAGCTACCTCACCTTGCCAGTTCCTCAGCTGATCCTGTTTCCTCAGACTGGAAGCTTCTCAGTCCTCATCCCGAATGAATCTCAGCTGAACTGTGCTGCTCAAAGCCTAAAAGCTTAACCAGCCAAATGCTTCTAGTTTCTGGTCCTCACGCCTTATATACCTTTCTGCTTTCTGTCATCACTCCCTGGGATTAAAGGCTCACTTTCTGGGATTAAAGGCGTGAGTCACCATGCTTGGCTATTTCCAGTGTAGCCTTGAACTCACAGAGATCCATGCCTCCAGAAGGCTAGGATTAAAGGTGTGAGTGCCACCATTTTCTAGCCTCTGTATCTAGTAGCTGTTCCATTCTCTGACCCCAGATAAGTTTATTAGGGTGCACAATATTTTGGGGAACATAATATCACCACAGACCTTGGCTCAAGAAAATGACCTCCACCTCAATATTCCTATTTATCTCTCATGTTTCTGGTTCTCTAGTCATATGGTATATACCGTAGAAGAATTTTTTTTCTGTATAGGAGGTCAAATTTTATGAATAGTAGAAACTACCATATCTGTCACTATGTGGTTTATATTTCTTCTAATTGTATTTGTGTATCGCACCACATAAGACGTCAGAGGACAGATGCCTAGAAACAACAAATACACATAAACCATGAGCTGATGGAGCTAAGGAGAGAGTGTGTGTGTGTGGGGGGGGGGACGACGATGACAAATAACTATGAAATCAGAGTACACAAAACAGTCATACAGATGACTACAAAAGAGACACGGGAAAATCAAAATGTTTAAAGTTCAATGAGTTATAAAAGGATGTATATAGAAATCAAAGAAACACAAAATATGAAATAAGACTTCAAAGCCAGGCATGGTATTACACACTTGTAATCTTGATACTTAGAAGGCTGAGGCAGGAGGGCATCCATGAGTTCAAAGCCAGCCTAGGCTGCATGAGACCTTGCCTTCAAATATATATATATATATATATATATTTAAAAAAGAAAACTTCTGAAATAAAGAAAAAACCTAGATCTATGGATACGAAGGATCCAGGCCATCTCAGGACCATTTCACACTGTGACACTTTCCAGTTATAATATAGGTGGCCTTGGCTTACCAGGTTATGACCCACTGAGGGTAGAAAACACCTTACTAGTCTATCTTACAAAACATTATGGATCTTCAACACAGTGTGGAACACGGATTTTTTTCTCTTTGTGATTGTGGCTGCTCAGAGTTGAGCTATCTGCCCTGCCCAGCACTGGAAAAGAGCATTATAGCCCACATTGTCAGCCTGGAAGAGTTCAAACTTCAAAGTAAAGCTTTTGCAAGTATTGTTTTTATAAAGTCAGAAAACTGAAAATTCAACCAACAAGTCAAATAGTGTCTACATTTGGTTGATGAAGAAAATCCTCTTCAAGCAGTCAGGCAGCCAGAGTAAGTCACTTTTAACGAGTCCAAATCAGTCTGACCACAGCTTTCTTCATCACAACAGTCAACATTGGAAGACAGCAGGAAAAGGTGACAAGGAGTTCATGGGGGTAAATGTGACCGATAAACCTTCCAAACATATAAACTGCTATACAACAGACAGGTGAGTACACATGAACACATGAAACCAAATGGTGTTGATATGGGTTCATCTTGAAGAAGCAACTGAGGGATGATTTCTGCCTGATAAAAATGAGTAAAAAAGCATGAGAAAAGTATCGCAAACCAGAAGTGGACATGAATCTATTGACCACGTGGAGACCTGCTGACAAATGCTTACAACTGGACAGTACAATAGTATAGTACAGGAAGGTGGTGAGAAGTTGAGCTTCCTTCCTTTTATAACTGGTTAAAAACTGTAAAACCCAAAGGCAATTGATTGGAGCCTCTTTTCAACCATAGGTGGAGGCCAGAGATGCCACTGGACATTCTACAATGCACAGAACACTTTCCCACACAGAGGGGACTGGAGGCCAGATTGTCACTATTCTGAAGCTCTGTTACTGAAGTCAACAGAGGGTATAATTTGAGCCTAATGAATCAGGGGGTTGGAAATGTTTATCTCTAAGAATCAAATAGCAAATATTTTGAGTTTATGGGACACATACAGCCTTTGTTAGACATTCTTCTGTGCTTAAGTTTACAACTCTCTAAAAATACATAAACCATTATTAGCTCCTGGGCCTTACCAATGCCAGCACCACACTGAATTATAGGAATGCACATTTGCTTTAGAATACAAACACAAGGACATAGGCTCTTCACAACACAATAAATTCTTTCATAGTCATAAAACTAACCATCAAAATTAGTGACTGTTTTTAGTGGGTCATGAACACCAGGAAGAAAAGCAACAATAATGTACCCACTATTGATACTGTTGTTTTAAGCTTCCTGATTGATGATGGTAGCCCAAATAATCACATAATGGAAATAAATAATTTTTCAAAAAGTGGTTAAGAAGAACTATAGTAGAAACCAGATAGAAGATTAGATTTTCCATGGATGAAGATGCAAATTAAAAATGTCAAATCACTGAGTTCTACAAACAGAATGTAGACAGAAGTGAAGAGTGCTGATCTGGAGTCTATCTAACAGAAACATTACAGTTGGTTCTCACCTTTTCCTTGTAGAGACAGCAACATTCAAAGCACACAGGAGAGAGTTCTCAAGTCTTGGAGGAGGAGCTGGAGGATTGTATGTATGGGCAGAATTAGCCCATCACCTGTTGTTGTAAATTATGTCCTCTTGTGCTCTCCCATGTCTAGTGCACATCACCTACGACTGCTTTACAGCTACTGCTAGAGTTGAGTGGTAACAGTAAAGACAAGATAGTAGACTGAAACTCACCTAACAGAAGTCTAGATTCCTAAATCACTTCCTGAGTATAGGCACCCTACCCTATCATTCCATGCTAGGCTATAAACAAAACTGAATTTACAAACCACTGAAATTTGGTGTTTATTTCTGTTGTTTGTGGTCATGAATTCATTAGGAAGGAAAATTATAAGCAGTTATGATTGATTAACTGCTGCATCCAAGAGAACTAATTATTTACAAAAAAGATGAAATACAGTATGCATATATATTTGAGATAGTGTGCTGTAGAGACCAACCTCACCTAAAAATCACTATGCTGCTGAGGATGACCTTGAAATTCTCATCCCCTGCTCCCATCTCCCCAGTGCTGAGGTTACAGGTATGTCCAACATGCTGGGTTTTTGTGGTGTCTATCGTAGAAAACAGATTTTGAGTGAAGCCTTGTCACAACACTAAAGGATCATTGTTAAACAACAATCAAGCAGTCATCTCCTCTGTGGCTGGCCCTTGTGGACTGAGATTCCAGGCAGGAGCCTGCATATAGCATCCTGAAACCTCTCTGTAGACCCCAGCCTGTTACAACCTGTTCAGAACTCCGGGTGCAAGCTGGGAACAGACAGCTACAGAATCTCTCAACATGTTGCAAGGTAAATGGATTTCCCTGCCACAACAAGTGTCTGAGGCTACTTACGTCATCAGCAGAGCATGCACACACGAAAAGTCACAGCTCATGAAAGCAAAGAAGATATGACACCATCAAGAGACTCAAACAGAATAGCAGAAATCAGCCCTAAGTAAATAAAGAGCTATCAATTATGTGACAAATAACTCAAATTATTAGTCTCAAAAAAAATGTCCAATGATCTCTAAGAAAACCAAGATACATGACTAAATAATATCAGAAGAATAATGTATGACTAAAATGAGAAACTCAGTAAGGATCAGACACCACACAAAAGTGTTGTGGGAATTCATTCCACCAATAGCTTTGGAGTACAAGCCTTGGGGCATGGCTTCTTGTCTGCATATGTGACCACTTTAGAGGAGAGAGAGAGGATCATGCTCTCTCTTCAGGTGAGGAGACCGGGTCAGGCATTGGAAAGTGGCTTGCAGTTGGTCCCCATCAGCCTTGAGGTGAATGGAAGCTGGATCAGCAGCGGATCTGCAGCGTGTCACCTTGCTTTGTGTTAGTGACTCTGTCTCCCCAACGCACCTCTGAATGAATAAATATATGTATTATATAATATGTAATGTGTGTGTATATGTATGTATATACACACACACACACCTCTGTGGGCTCTCACCTCATGTGGTGCCCAACATGGGGCATGAACCCATGACTCTGGGATTAAGAGTCTCATGCCCTACTGACTGAGCTACATAAAAGAACCAAACAAATTTTGCAGCTGAAGAATTCAGTAGTTGAATTGAAAAAATATAGAGACTCAAAAACCTCTCAATCAAGCCATTAAAAACAAAACATGAAATAGCAATGTAGTAAAGGAACAATGGGGGGGTTGGGGGGGTGAAGGGAAAAGAGGAGAAGGAGGAAGAGAGACGACAGTGACCTCTACAGAATTAAAATAGTTAAACCAAGTGAGAAAATATATATGCTGTGGTTGTCTCGGGAGAAGTTTGAAGGTGAGGGACAGAGATTTTATTGAAGGAAATAGAAAGCTTCAAGTCTATCAAGGAAAATTAAATCTGACTTCCGAAGGTTGAAGGACTCAAGTGTGTTAAATCCAAAGAGATCTTCACACAGGCAGATCACAAAAGCAAGGAAAACAGAAAGCAAGAAAGCACCTCATTGCATTCAAGGACCCCAAATAGATGGTCAGGTGACTTCTCAACAGGATTGCTATAGGCTAGAGGAGAAAGGGTAATGTATTCAAAGCGCTAACAGAAAACAGCCAATCAAGGATGATATAACTGCCAAGGTGTTAGTTCACTTCTTACTCTTCTAATATCTTAGATTGTACTCAACTGCTGCCAAATATAGCTATATATCTATATGTAAGCCTGTGTGAATTACAGGTACTCCAAATGCATCTCCATATATAAATATACACATATTTTTAAATATATCTGTAAATCTATACATAAATAAATGTATATATAGGCATATTTAACATTTAAATATGTTGAGCATACAGTTAGATGGGCACACATGGTTAATCTGTAGCTATAGTTAACATACATGCATAGATATATGGATTTTTTTATTTTCTTTCTATTTGTTGGTTATGCTTGTAAATATAAAAGTTTATTTCTTATGAGATTTTGGGAAAATCTGTTTCAATAAATCATACTAAGAAGCTTTGTAAAAACTAGAGCTTGATAAAAAAATGGACACATAGAAATTAATAAGAATACTTACTTAGTATCTTCTGTAATGTCCATTTTCTAGGCTTCATAATTGACACAAAGTCATGACCAATGGTAAAATCATAGGAAATGATTTTGGGAGGTTTCCAACATAAGAAATGTCAGAAACGGAATAAATAAGAGTCATAATAAAAAATTATGTCATCTACTAATGTCTACCCTCAATGGTCAGATATTACAAAAAATTTACATAAATCTAGAATTGAAAATGTTCTTTAGCACTATATAGAGCAGCTTCACCAACAGCTGATCAGCCAGCTGCTCTGATCACAGTGCTGGTGACTTGGGGACGCAGGGAGACTGCTGCAAAGACAATGCCTAATCCTTCTTTGTGAATAGGCTCTCAGCTGCCTTTGGTTTTTAGTCTGGAAATGAGAAGAAGAATTTAATGAGGCACATAAGACATGAAGGCTTCTCAGGTTGTGAAAGGACCAGTGCAAGCTCAAGAAAAGGGCAGCTCTCCAGTGACATCTACGAAAAACTGCACCTCCATTGAGGGGATAGCACAGACACACAATGAGGCTCCGCAGGGCAGAACCAGCCAACAGTCCTGCTTTATAGGACACATGATCATTTTTCCCTAGGATAAATAATATAAACATTCTCAATGACCACATGCTTCTGTGGAATTACCCTCCCAGTGTTTACAAAACATTACAAACAACTGAACACAATGATTCACGCCTATAATCTCAGTCCCCAACTGACAGAGGCAGGAAGATTGCTGCAAGTTTGAAACCAGCTTGTATGCAAAGTGAGTTGTAGGCAAGCCTGGGCTACTGAGATCTAGTCTAAAAACAAATAAATGAATGAGTAAACAAATAAATAAGAAGCACATGTTTTGCCTGATAAAGTGGGTTTTCCACACCAAACTTTTCCCTAATTCCTTTGTGAGGAGGACTTGTGATCAGTGTGAGAGGCTTTGTAACCACTGTGTCCTCTGTAGGAGCTTATCTCTGCTCATTTCACAGTTACAATAGTTAGTGCTCAGGCTTCAGAGAACAACAGAATAACAGCATTTCTCTTGCAAACATCCCCAAAATGAAGGCATAATATGGGGGAAAATATCAAGCCACACATACATGGAAATACTGATCACAATGTCTGGTAGAAAATATTTAATAAACTTAAGATGTTAAATCGTATCTAGGATCATGCAATGGAACACTATGCAGCAGCTAAAACTGATCAACTATATCCTGAATATATCAACACAGATCATTTAAAATATGCTGCCGAGTAATAAAACTACAAAAAAAGCCAAAGACTGTGATGATATTTGAACTTTCAAATCCTGAAATTAGTATATGTTGCAAAAAAATGCAAAAGCAGACATGGGAATTATTATGAGCATCAACTCCAGGACTGTAGTTAATACTGATGTGGAAACACAGGAGACAGATGAGGCCCTTTACCTGTATCTTAGCATTTTATTTCTTTACAAAAATGGTATTTGAAAAAGTATATGAAGCATTAGTAGGTAATGGTTACGTGGTTATCCTTCAAGTCAGCTTACTTTTCTCAATTTCTGATTATTTCATAATTAAAGTAAGAACTATTATGACATAGAAAGAAACAGAAAGCATGTATCTCAGCACACAGCATCAGACCCATTATTCATAGGTTAGAAATCGCTGGATAGCATCTGCATAGTGAACTGTGAATGAACAATGAGAGAGAACCTAGCTCTCTCCCATAACCTTACCTGACTATCCACTAAAGAAGCAGAACCCTAATTATTTGCACCAGTTATTTTTAAAGGATTCTTTGTCAGTGCATGTCCTGAATTACAACATACCCACTGGCACCCTCCCCAAACTGAGAGAAAAGCACAGGTCAAACAGGGCATTGTTCTTAAATATCTAAATGAAGAAAGAGATGTGTGTGCCACACAGGCAGGCAAGGGTTGGGAGGCAAGCGAGCTGCCCTCACATTCTTCTGCTTTGGCCTGTCAAGTTGCAGCAAGTAGGCAGTGCAGATTTTCATCAGGTGTTTGCGCTGGACTCAAAAGATCATCCTCGTCTCCAACAATAACCTGTATTTTCTCAGGTTTCCAAACTGTTTGGGGAGGAAACACTGCCACAAGGGGAGGTCTGGTTTGTAGACGCAAGGTGAGGGGGTGGAGGTGGGGGCATTTCCTAATGGGAGGCTCAAAGAATAATATTAACTAAAAACATCAAGATTTTTTTCAAAGAATTTGTTCTGTTCATTTTTTAGGAGTGGGTTAAACAAAATTTCTAAAACCTTAAAAAAACAGACACATTTTGGAGCTACTCTTTTTCCTTTTATAGATAATTGCTAGGGATACAGCCATCCTTTATTATTGTCTTTTATTATAATTTTTATAATAAAATTGCACTACTTTATTATAATTGCAGTGACTAATGTTTACTCAGGACTAGACAAATGTGGCTCATGTATATTAATTCATCCACACAATACTTCTTGGTGGTTTTTTCTTTCTTTGAAACATTTTAGATCATATTCCTACATTTTAGAAATCTCATTGAGAAACATAAGTATACACCAACAGTAGTCCACCTCCAAATATTTACCAGCTCAATCCTAGCAGTACCTATAGATGTAATTATAACCTGATTTATATCAGGTTAAATAAACTACTTATGTACCAGCACTTTTTGTAAAATGAATAAAAAATTTCTTAATAAAAAAAGATAAAGTCCAACAAAACCCAACTTTTACTAATTACTAAAGCAATAAAAATCTATGTTTTGCTCATTGCTATAAAATTAGGTTCAAATCTTCAAATAGATTCATTTTTCATTTCTAATTTTCCTTAGTATTGAACTTACTCTGTTCCATGAATATAACTTTGAGGTGAATAAATTGATGCCTTCCTTTTTATTTCTCTTATACTCACAAAAAAAAAAAAATCAGTAGCCCAGACTAACACAAGCCAAAATTCATGCTTTCAACCATCATGCAACTAAGCTCTGCAAGAGAAAATATAAGCACCACTAGAAATGAAGCATCACCATATAGAGCTCCCCCACCCCACCCTACCCCACCCCCGCAAAAAAAAAACCCAACACAGTCACAGGCATCACTATACACCTGCTCCCCACCCCCACAAAAAAAAAAAAACACCAATAACAGATATAGGGATAGTCTCCTGGAACATGTGAATGGAAATCTGGGGAACTTGCAGTCATCAGAAAATCTTTAAAGGAAGAAACACCTGTTCACTACAGTAGTGAGAACCACAAAGGAGACACATCCACCCTAAGAAGCCTGGTACCGCCTTCAGAGAACAGTCTCTAACATCTTTCCTACTCAGCCTCACTCAGCTCAGTGCTTCTGCCTCTGATCTATCTGTTGGTGACAGTGACCCAAATGCACTGAAATGTATAGGTTTAGCTGGACAGCCCACACTCCTTTCTAAATCATGCATAAGTCATAGTGTGGTTTTCTATGTTGTCCCTTCAGCCCAATTCACCACACCACTGCCCAAGGCCTCACGAGACTGGGGCCCCATTAAGTTAATCTGGGCTAGGCCTGGGCCAGCATTCTGCTCGCACAGATAAACAATGCTCATTAAATTGCTGTGTGCCCCAATTGTTGTTGTGCAGTTGTGAAAAGGCACACTACTGCAAAGGTACACGTTGACAGCGTTTAGATTGAGAGTCCCATAAAATGGTGAAGAGCTCTTATTTAAGTCACAACAGAAGCGAATCTGTCATCGTCTCCACTCAGGAGAAGCGCCAGATCTCATTTTCCACTGAGGTAATAGGACCAGCAAAGAGTGTTAAAAAAAAAAAACTGAATAATTCATGTCAGAAAAGAAGTAAAAACATGCCCAGGATAAAGTAAGGGCATTTTAAAGGAAAACAGGGTCACCTTAGATGATCACTAATGACAAACTTGGAGCATTTGTAGAATGTGACTGAAACTCAGTCCTGAACAGATACAGACTCCTGCCCTAGGATGGTGGGGTAAACAGAGAACAGACTGGGCAGGGTGATGTCAAGAGGCCTGGCAGCCAGCACAGTGCAGAAGTAAGCCCACTGTGCCCTGGTGATAGTGTCCACTGGCTTCTCCGTGAAGAGAGCTCAGTCCACAGCAGCATCCAGTGGACCAGTCATGGGTCTTGTTTACTTGTCACAACGTAGGAACTACAGAATCTGAATGTCAGGATTTGGATGCAACCAGTCAGAACATTCTGGCACTTAGCATATGATATATATTTTTTTCATCACCATATCAATTCTTTGTGGTAGATAATATTTTTATTCTTCTTTAGGTGTGGGGAAGCTGAGCAACAGAAAAGTTGAATATTAAGTTGAAGGTCACATGTGGCATGTGGAGACCCAGGGTTTAAACCTAGATGGACCAGCTAGCTACAGGGTCCATCTCTCAACACAAATAGATTCACGTTTGACAACATGTACTGAGCGCTGTCTAACCAAAAGGGCTATGTGAAGCTTAGAATCCCAGAGGTGACCCTGCTGTTTACACGTTTAATGCAGACAATAAGCGTGGGCATGAGATGAGGCTGTAGGGATTCAGGGGATTCACACGGGAAGGAGGGTCAGCACAAACTGGCTGGCTAACACCCCTAACTCCGACTCTCACTCTGTCTCCAGCCTTCCTGAAAGGTCCACATAAACATGTCCTCTTTATGTTCTATAAGAGTCGCTGTCTCAGCTGCTTCTGCTCCTCCCCTTCTGCCTTTCCCTTCCCTTCTCTCCTTTCCATTTGTTTTTCTCGATTCTTCAATCTTATTAGTATTTTCAAGCACCCCCAGGAAAAGATATTCTTCTTCATTTTCCCAATGAAGTATAATCTATGTTACTAGCAAAGGGTCTTAAACAAAGTCTTCGTATTGCTGAGAAATTCTCATTCCAGCCCTGCACCCACCCACCCCCATCTCTGGTATACTGTGCAGCTTCCTTTTCAAGCTGGAGGCAGACACTGGACGCTCTTACATAAACAGCAGCTTTAGAGCTTTCGGTTGGCCTGAGCCAGCAGCGTCCCCAGGCACTTTCATGTTCTATCTCACTGAAGCCGATCAACACCTGAGGACAAAGGACTAAACCCCAAGGAACCTGGCCTGGTGTGCCCAGCACCTGGGCCACATGAAGAAGTGTAAAAACTAACGGTTGACAGCCTTAAAATTTCATTATCCTTCCTTGTGATTTAAAATTCATCCCAAGGCGGCTGCTATACATGTGGTTATTAAAATATCCACAGAGAAAAGTCTAGAAGACAAGAAAACGGGCTGAGTTTATTGCTGATGTTAGGGAAGTGTATAGAAATGACTTCAATGTGACATTTTGTGAGCTGGTACCAGTAGACCGCTTGACTACATCTCTTGTTCTCGCCAAATTATAGTTCTGTGCAGAATCACATTGCTAAAAGCAAAGGGCCCTGAAGGGGCTTGGCTCTGGAAGCACCACTTGCTATGGAGAATGTTTATATCCAGAGGGAGAATGCCCCCCAACAGAGAAGAGCAAACTCCTGCTCTTTTCTTACCAAAGGCAAATTTCCCACAGAACTGTAGGCACCCTCCCACCTCTGACAAGGTACCTGCCCCTTCAGTGTGCTTCCAACAGTCCAATGAAGGAAGCAAAAACAGGGGTGGCTATGGCTGCCTGTCCCAGTCACCAGATCTTTCCTGTCATGTGCCAGTCTGTCTCTGACAATTCAGCCATCTCTACTTTGTGCCCTCCTGTCCATCAGTCTGAGTTTTTACCAAAACACTCACTTCTCTCTGGAATGTTATATGTTATATGGCATGTTATATAGCACAGTCTTTTTCTGCCTCAGGAAGAGTAACTTTGGTTTGTTCACTGGTGTGTCCTTGGGGATTGTAACAGAGAATGCCAGGTAACTTGTTCTCAGTACTAGTTAACTGAATGAAGAGTAAATGGATCATTCAACATAAAGACTCATGTTTGTTCAGGTTCTCAAGCTCACTGGCAGTAGATTTCAGACTCAAAATTGAGCTTGGAAATTTTCATTTTATGCTACTTCTAGTAGACATCCTAACAGCCTATGAGGCAAAATGGCCAAAGTGGGGAAGTATTTCCTAAGGTGCTTGTCACATAGCCAGTAGGTGATGAACACTCTTGAGCCTGACTCTTAGTAACTGAGAATGCATCCCACGGTATGGAAGTTACAATTTTCCACATATCTGAAAAAAGCCTTTGAAAGCACTTCAGCAAGAGGAGGGGGTTTCCAAGGAGAATTAGAACAAGCCAGCTGCTGTAAACAATAGAGATGAATGTTGAAGGAATCCATGGAGATCCGCAAACACTTTGATTACTTCTCACTCCTCCAGCCCTCTCTACCCCTCTGACCTTTGCAGAATGAGGTGTATTTTTTTTTTCTTCTGCTGAACTTGGTGCATGATTTTGTAAAAATTTAGAAAAACACAGAAAAGCCCAGAGAAGGAAACTGAAATCCCCTGCATGTAATCTCATTACTCAAAATAAACACAGCTGTCAGCTCGGCTGTGTGCTGTTCTCTGCCGCACGAGTATATATGTTAAATGGGATTTTAGTGTACATGTTGTATATCCCCTGCCCTAAAACAATTAACAAGTATTCTCAAACACTGTCCTGTTGTTGTTGTGTGTAGTAGAAATAGGAGCAATTTACAAAGAAAAGGGGACTCCTAAGAGTGAATCTGGCCTATGGAGCTGGAAGGACAGACCCCCAAAGCCTCCTTGAACATTCTTACAAGACAGCACGGAGTCAGTGCACAGCTGTCCTTTAAATGGGAGGTATATAGTTTACCTCTTCCCATATTTATATATTTTATTTTCCAGAATTATTTCTTTTAAAAATTTATGAAAACATTACATAAGTAAAGATGTGTAAATTTCCTGTTTCCTTAGAATTAATTCCCTCTTATGGAATTGTTAGGCCAACAGATATGGACACTTTAAGGTTGTAAGACACATTGAGGGCCCCTCTCCAAGAAAGATTGTATTCAATAAGACTCTAACAATGCACTGCCCCGCCCAGAGTTATGCCAAATGGTAGGATTAAAATATACATTTTTATTGAAATCATTTCTCATGCCAACAACTTTATTTTGACAAAATAATGTGTGTTCACTACATAACATGAAAAACATAAAAAGAATGAATGAAAATCAACTGCAGTCTCACACAGTCTCTTAACACTTTGAGGTGAATACTTTCAGCCTCATTTCTTCATGTATGGGTATGTCCACAGCCATTTATCTAAATATAATTAAAAACTGAATGTCAGAGGATATATACAGCTTTTGTTTTACTAAAAATACATTTCTTACTAGATATTCAAATACAGGAACATTTTAGTAGTTTCTTAGTGTTCCACTATACAAATAGAACTTAATTCATGAGTCCTCTATTTCTGGCTATGATGGTTAACTTCAGTCATGTCAAGTTTATTGAAACTTCATAAAAGAAATTTTCACATATTTACTGACCATGGGTTATTTAGTGAGTTGTCTCATCTACACTTCTTTTCAAACTTCATAAACATGGTTTTCATCTAAGTTCTTATCAGCTAAGGATGCATATGACAGGGAAGATGAAGAGCAAGGCAAGGAGCCACCTCCCACTTCAGCATGCAGTGAGGAGTCTTTGTCGCCCCGGTTCAAAGCATCTCATTCAGGCCTCATCAGTCATCTCTGCTGATTCCTGGAAAACAGGAAATCCTAGGTTCCAGTCCAGCTCTGACATCAGCAGCTCTTGTACTCTAGAATGGCATCTTGTTCTACAGATCACAGTTGCCATGGTAGTTACTGACTTGCAGGGGTAAAGATGAGCAAGCATCCTTTTTGCCCATTGTACTATGCTGTTGACCAAAGGCAAAGCCAACTTGAAAGATGAAAACCTTATTTGGATACTGCATAGATTCAGAGAGCCTACTCCATCATTCTCTAGTGATCTAGACATCTGACTTTACAAAGTAGAATAACTAGTTTTCCTATAATACTCTGCTTCCAAGAATACAGGGTACAGAGCCATCTGGGCCCCAGGGACCTCCCTCTTTCAGTCCTGCACTGAACTCATGTCTGTGTAGTGTGACCTCTATTCTTATCTCAGATACAAAGACTCAAGCCTCTTCATTACAGCTAAGTCACCACCTCTTTGGTTTAACCTACCACCACTATACCTCTATAATCTCCCCAAATCATCTCTCAGCTACATCGGAGGTCCTTCTTTTTAAGACAGTTAGAACTTTCAAGCTTATAAACCCCTCATGAGGGCTTCCTATCGATAGCAAAATAAAGAGTAACTTATTTTACATGGGCCATCTGTATGAGATTCTCCAAAATTATCTCACACTACTTTGTTCCTGCCCCAGTCTGCTTTCAGTAACTCCTTGCATCTGCGTTTCTGTATACTGTTCCCTCTTGGTGAACAGTCCAATGCCAACAGCATCCTGCCCTTACTCTGTCTTCTCAAATTTGCAGTCTGTTTACTAACATCTGTACTCAAATGCAATTTCCTCAGTGAACACATCCTACTTTCCAAGTTAAGCCACATCTGTGTCTCAAGAGTTCTCCTGTTGAGCCAAGCCCTCTGAATCAACTGAGCAGAGCTCATATGAGCTCACAGAGACTGAAGCAGCAAGCACAGGGCCTACTCAGGTCTGCACCAGGTCCCCTGTGTGTATATTACAGCTCTCAGCTCTCAGCGTTTTTATGAGACTCCCGAGTGTGTGGACGAGTGGGTCTCTGATTCTTGTGCCCGTGCCTGGGAATCTTTTCCTCCTGTTGGTTGCCTTGTCCAGACTTGATGTGATGGTTTTTGTTTTATCTTATATTTTACTTTTTTGTCATGTTTGGTTGTTATCTCTTAGAAGCCTGTTCTTTTCTAATGAGAGACAGAAAGGGAGTGGATCCAGAGGGGAGGGGAGGGGAGGAGGAACGGGGAGGAGTAGAAGGAGGGGAAACTGTAATCAGGATGTATTGTAAGAGAGCAGAATCTATTTTCAGTAAGGGAAGGGAAAACAGGAGCTCCCTGTCCTCAGAACGTGCCTCCTGGAACTATTTGTGCTAGGTTTCCTGTGTCTGTCCCGGATGCCTCATTATGAGGCCTATTAGCACTTTCACATTAATGAGCTGCCAATCTCGAAAATGTCGCCGCCACCTGACAGACGTAAGCACTAAAGAAAGACTGACTGAATGAGCAAACCATCTCTATCCTTCACCTGCACCAAGTTTTCCAGCATATATTACCCACTTCATACAAAGGAGAACTATTTTGGCTCAGCTTCACCCCATCTAAGAAATGAGGAGAGCCGGGCGGTGGTGGCGCACGCCTTTAATCCCAGCACTCGGGAGGCAGAGCCAGGCGGATCTCTGTGAGTTCGAGGCCAGCCTGGGCTACAGAGTGAGATCCAGGAAAGGCGCAAAGCTACACAGAGAAACCTTGTCTCGAAAACCAAAAAAAAAAAAAAAAAAAAGAAATGAGGAGATCAACAACATTCTGATTATCTCAAAATTTTTCATTGGTTTCCTTTTTCTTCTTCAGAAACATAACAATACCTGTATCAAAACTAAAGGTATTTGATACTTAATCTTCATAAGGGTGCTCTGAAGAAACATAACAAAAAGTGTGTCTTTTTTTTTTTTTGGTTTTTCGAGACAGGGTTTCTCTGTGTAGCTTTGTGCCTTTCCTGGAACTCACTCTGTAGCCCAGGCTGGCCTGGAACTCACAGAGATCCGCCTGGCTCTGCCTCCGGAGTGCTGGGATTAAAGGCGTGCGCCACCACCGCCCAGCCAAGAAGTGTGTCTTAACTGTTGTTATTAAAGGAGAAAGTTAATGTATGAAGGGGGGTACCGAAGATGATAAATGAATCACATCTAAACTGTATCAGCAGCAGATAGGTAACCAAAGGGGAATGGTTCCCGTGAAAAGAAATACCCGGGGTGCTCAGCACCTCCATACAGTCTTAAATATTCAGCATTGCCAATAAATTATTTCTGCTAGAGATAATAAAATAAATAAATGATCTCTGGCAGAAATCACTTATTATGTGGATTTTTTAGCTCCCCAGTTAATACAATGAAAGGCTCTGTTAATTAACTATTAAAGTATAATTTCATCCG